>JAHWLE010000727.1:0-17980 GCA_024679135.1 Phytophthora foliorum
GCTCCACGAAGCTCGCGTCCGTGCGCACGTCTTCCCAGCGCGGCGCTCCGTGCTGCCGCAGTCCTACGCGCAGCTGCCTAGCCTCCTCTTCGTCCTGTTGCTGCTGCAGCAGCAGCGCGCGCAAGCGGCGAGCTTCCTCCTGCTCCTGGAGCTGCCACGCCGTCGCCATCGTAGATTTTGGCGAATGAGAGAAGAGTAGCCATGTCGGATCAAAATGTGTGACGTGTGAGCGGTGGCCAACATTGAATTCATTACTTCAAGTACATTGTAGTCACTGGTGGTTTTCCCAGTGTGTATGGTGTGCGTAGAGTTTTGTGATGACGTTGGCGGAGATGCCTGGCACTTTTTGCAGTTCTTGGAGCTGTACAAACAACACAAAGTCAGTTGACGGGATGACCCTCAGATGATAAAATGATACGACTGACGCATACCTTTTGGAATGGACGCTTGTCGCGTACCAATGCAGCCCGCTTGCCGCAGATTGCGTGCAGCTCTGTAAGCTCTTTGTTGAGCCGTCGTTCAGTACAGCCATCAGGTCACGCTCAAGGACTTTCACCATGTAAATAGCGGTGGGCATTTCTTGAGATGGAAGTTGGTCTGCTACGGTGGTGCATTCATGTTCCAGACGCGCTAGTCGTTCGGTCAATTTTACGCTCTTCTTGGGAAGTACGTGATTCGCCCGCTTGAAAATGCTGAAAGCCGTCGCAAGACGATGCTTCTTCTCGAATACGATTGCGATTCTGACTAGATCCTTGGCCAGCAGCTCAGGTTTCTTCTCTACGGTAGCGACCGGTGCCGGCCGATTCTGGTTGCGAAAAACCAGCATCTCGGGCTGGTTTTCCTTGTCGAGGGCAGGGTCTCCTCCGAACGTTTTCGTGAGCTGCAGGGATGAAATCTTGGTCTCTGGGGATAATTTCTTTAAAACAGGAGTTGGATTTGACGGCGCATGGCTGACGGGGACAGGCATCTCTCGGTCATTTTCGATCACTATCGGGTTCTGAGCGCTTCCGTTCTCCGGAGTTCGCACCTCTGGAATTGTCTTCGTAGCCTTGCTTGACTTCAACAAACGAGATTTCACTTTGATGAATACTACCGGCGTTGGAGATGACGCTAGTGTCGGCTTGTTGTGGTCGTTGCTAACAGACAAACGGAGATTCTTACGCGGCACATTGCTATGTCCGAAGGTGGGTGACCTAACCGAGGCCGTCTTGCTTAGGCAGTCAATAGTCTTCGACTCGGTCAGCTTTCTCTTATTACCACCGGCAGCCAAATCTTTCCCCTTTGAGTCACGCCGACTCCCACCCAAAATCTTTTTACTTTGCAAGGCCTCCTGTTTCGCTTGCTTCCATCGCAGTAGGTTCTCCTCCATCGTCAGCTCGATCTTATCGTTGTTTAGATGATCTTTTGCTGCTAGCAATACTCGTTGTGCTGAACCTACAGCTGGAGAAGACACAATGAAGCGATTCTTACTCTTGGCAGTCTTTGCAACCTTAGGGGGTGCCGACATCGCATGTTCATTATCTGGCATCGGTCTCTTCAAATTAGTATGACCCTCCTTACTGACAATTAGAGCTGGTGTCAACGGGGACTTCTTCAGTAAATATGCTGCAAGGTCCAGCACATGAATACTGTTTTTCGGGGTCAAGCCAGCCACGGTCTCCGATAGCGAGCTTCTCGTGCACAATTGAGAGTCTGCACGGCCTCCCGATATTTAGTTGCCGAAGGAGACACGTTGAACAACATAATTGCACGACCACTTCCATCCAAGCTAGTCTGTAGCAGCTGCGTGAGGTTGCTCTCACAGAATGGCCTACAAGATCCGCTAGTATCCTTCCCGTTGACCATCGCAATAACCTTGCCCATTATGGCTAGACTGTTGTCGATTTCTCCCAGATTTGACCACCCACTGTTTCCCGTTCGCCTATTAACGCCGTACCCTGCCGTATCAATGAAATGCAGCTTACCATCGCGCGGCTCATCACCCGTCCTACTTTTTGTGAGCACTCGCACCGTTAAAATGCTCAGATTCCAACAGGGTTTCTGGTCACATTTCGTTGCACTTGTCCCACCCATACCACGTCCCCGCTTGTAAAGCGCTGTAAACTCCTCTACGCTCCCAACGCGCGACTCGGTCAAACCGTGCATGTCCACAGAGCCATCCAGTTGCTCAGCCACCAGTAAGTCCTGCACTCTGTCGTTGCATACTTCAACATAAGAGACCGAAATGTTGCACGCATAATGGAATTCGTCTGCAATTCTGAACAGGCTCCGCATGCAGCGTGGGATGATCCCGACGCTTTCTTTGCCCTCCATCGTCAACGTTTTGCCAGCATCGAAAGCTCCGCAGACGAGCACCGTCGTGCCCACCCCGGCAAAAACGCCAATCACAGCTGGAGAAATCTCTTGTTGGTACAGTGTGCGCTGGGTGGCGCTCTGATGGGGTCGGTTTCGGGCGAAAAGAGGGTCAAAGTGCTGGGTTTCTGATCTTTTCCGGCCGTAATATGCACCGCGACAGGGTGCTGCTGCTCGTGGAGAAGCACAGGGCGTACACGCACCACCACGCTCAGTTGCTTGGGCTCTAGCGCAGCTACATGTACTGCCTTGGCGTCCATGCCGAATCAGTCCCAGTATCAGCCTGTTTTTCGCAAATAGTCCCGAATCAGCTCCGCGCAACATTCTCCTTGCCGCAACGTAAGCAATCTGGTGGTGCAACGTAACCGTCTGGAGTGTCTCGGCCAGCCAAACGCACTTTTGATACTTTGAAGGCGAATGTCGGAGAAGGCGCCGCACGTGCTGGGCGGCACGCGCCCCAACGTGGACGCGCGCTTCCACCTCCCGGACGTGGACGAGACCAATGCGCCGTCCATCTACGCGCTGCAGGCCGAGGACGACGTGCCCGAGGTCACGACCATGGAGAGTCTCTGTATGAACTGCCACGAGGACGGCACGACGAAGCTGCTGCTGACCATGATCCCGTACTTCCGCGAGGTGATCCTCATGTCCTTCGAGTGCGAGCACTGCGGCTTCAAGAACAGCGAGGTGCAGTTCGGCGGCAAAGTGCAGGAGCAGGGCGCCAAGATCGAGCTGGACGTGACGGACGCCGAGGACCTGAACCGCCAGCTCATCAAGGCCGACGCCGGCATCGTGTACTTCCCGGAGCTGGACTTTGAGATCCCGCGCGAGACGCAGCGCGGCAGCATCAACACCATCGAGGGCGTGCTGCAGAAGGCCATCGAGGACCTGCGCGAGAACCAGGAGCACCGCCGAGAGATCGACCCCGAGACCACGGAGAAGATTGACGAGTTCATCGCCAAGCTCGCGTTGATGTCGGCCGGCATCACGCTGCCCTTTAAGGTTGTGCTGGACGACCCTTGTACGTGATGCTGCTGGAGGCTGTGCTGCTTGAGCGAGACTGACGACGTTGTGGTTTTTGCTACTTGGTTTTGCAGCTGGCAACTCGCACATTGAGAACCCGCACGCGCCGGCCGCCGACCCCAAGACGAAGGTCACGCACTACTACCGCTCGGAGCAGCAGGACCTGGACTGCGGACTGCAGCCCGATATGTCCCACGACACGCCCTCGCAGGCCCCGCGCGTGCTGCCGCACCGTAACGAAGGCCTGGACAAGTTCGTGGAGGAAGCCAACATCGCCAAGAAGGAGGTGATCCAGATCCCTGCCAGCTGCTTCGCTTGCCAGGCTCCGGGCTTTTCGTGCATGTGTATGACAGACATTCCCCACTTCAAGGAAGTGATCATCATGTCGTTCAACTGCGAGGCCTGTGGCTTCAAGACCAACGAGGTGAAGGCTGGTGGCGCTATTCCGCCTCAGGGCGAGCGCATGACGCTTAAAGTGGATGCAAGCAATGAACCAGACGTGTTGGATCGCGATATCCTCAAGTCCGACTCGGCATGTGTGAACATCCCTGAGATTGAGCTGGAGATGGCACACGGATCGCTGGGTGGACTGTACACGACTGTGGAGGGTCTGCTTGACAAGATTCGCCAGAACATCGAGGAAGGCAACCCGTTCGCTGTTGGTGACAGTGACGGTGGCCGCTCGCTGCTGAACGCTTGGCTGGCGCGGCTTGATGCTCTGAAGCAAGGTGCCGAGCCCTTCACGCTCATCTTGGAGGACCCGCTGGCCAACAGCTTCATCTACTCGCCGTTTGGCAGTGCCGAAGACGATCCGTACATGACTGCTGAGAAGTTCACGCGCACGGAGTTCGAGGACGATGTGCTGGGTATTACAGACATGAAGGTGGACAACTACTCGGCTGACGTGCAGTCGTCCGGCCTGGGCAGCATTGCCGAGGAAGAGAGCAAGCTGGATGAGCCGATTCGTAGTGACAAGGAGACCATGGGAGGCGGCCGTGCTATTGACCCGTCCAAGTACCACCCGAACCCGGCTGCAGTGATGGAGGTGCGGCAGCAGCAACAGCAGCAGGAAAAGGAACAGCAGTAGGATGAGGCTGCAATGGCGGGTGTAAAACAAGCATGCGAGGAGAGCTCGGTGCCTTGTGACGCGCATCCGCCATTGCGAATACAAGTTCCCTCTACAAAATAGACGACTCCTATTGCACATTACCATTTTCTGTTGTCAACGTATACCCTAAGTGCTCAAGTTGTGCGTGTACTGCTTGGGTGGACTTTGCGGCCACCGCAACCATCGCTAGGTTGTTCTGCGCACGGCGGAACCGATCCTGTCTGGATGGAGATAACGGTGTTGCTCGGTTTTCGGCTATGCTCGCACTTGGTGATCTCATTATTCCAGCGAGCGAGTGTTTAAAGTACGTCTCCGCTTCCTGCACCAAGAACGAGTTAAGCATAAGGGTGAAACACCACGAGAATTTGTATGTTATGCTAACATACCTGGAAGTCGCCGACCAAGAAGCAACATTTGCCCAACGCATCAGTGCACACTACAGTGTTGTCATCTGTGACTCCAAACAGGTTTTCGGCGTGAAGTAAGCACTGAGTGTACAGCTCGCGCGCTTCTTGCACTCGCTTCTAAGGCATACAAAACATACCAAGATGTAACATGATGGGTCGAGTAGCCGACGCTGTTCAAAAAGCCCTTGAGTTTACCTACCTGGCCAAGAAGAACTGCAGCCAGGCGTACAGTCAAACGGAATAGCTTAGCGTTGTAGCCACCCCCATATCGCTCTGTCAGAAAACGTAAAAGCGCCCTCAAGTGTGTTTCAGTAGCTTCCAGCTTCCCCGCTTGCTCGTACGCGATTGCTAGGTTTTCTATTGCAATTAGCGTCTCCTGGTCTGTTTCTCCTTTCAACCTAGAATGAAGACACTATGAGTTAGAAAAAAAGATGAAGTAGCTAAAGCTCACGAAGAAATAGCACGCACCCAGTGATTGTGTTGCACGCCTCCATGAAACAATCAATGGCTTGGTCATAGCTCTCGCGCAGTAGAAGCAATTCACCGAGCACGCTGACCCATCGAGCAGTCTCCAGGTGAGTGCGACCGTGTGTCGCCTCGCACAGTGTGAGACCGTGATCAGCCATGGCAAAGGCATCTGCTACTTTCTTGCTGTCTCTAGCTCTCCGTGGATTGACTGTCAGACCTCTGTCCTCCGACATACCATTTTACAGAGCTTACTCACATGTATAGGTTCACGAGTTTGCTGAACGTCCCCAAAAGCCCGGGGTGGTTCTCGCCGAAGCACTTCCGCTTGAAGTGGAGTGCCTGAAGTTCTAACCGAATGCCCGGATTTGATTCCTCTGCGAGAGCGCGCTCAAACTCTTTGCGCGTGGTGTCATTAGCAATAAGTTGCTGCCGATACTCGGCCAACTCTGTACATCGTACAATGAGAACCTTGTTCGCAAAAATATCGTACAGGTTTGCCGTTTGAAGAGCACCAACCTTCAGCACTAAAACCTAGCGGTTTCCAGTCTTTCAGCAATCGAATGTGATCTTTGCGGGCTAACGAGACTGCTAGGTTCAGTGGGGTCTCGCCTCCGTTGTTTTTTCGCCGAACATCAGCACCACCTTCGAGCACCAATGTGACGCACCTCAGATCTCCCCACCCAGCCGCCAAATGTAGGGGCGTATTTCCAAGCTACGATGGACAGGAGTCACACTTAGCATGAAGTAGTTGTTGAATTATTAATCTATTTCGCATCTTACCCAATCTTGCAGATCCACGTTTGCACCTCGAGCGACGAAAAGCTCCACCAAGGAACCATGCCCGTACCGGCAAGCGAAGTGCAACGGACTCCAACGTGTTCGCTGGGATCAATGCAAAGAAGATTAGATACACAAAGTGGAATGCAACGCCAACTTTCATCTACGTACAAATTCCTGGACGTCAATGGAGGCAACATCGTTGCGATCAAGAAGTGAACGTACACGCTCCACTCTGCCAACTTGCGACGCATACCAAATCGTCCAAATGTTGTTAGCCGAATCTCGCTCCATTTTCTGGATAGGTGATGGCATGCTCTTCTTGCCGGGGGAGTCCGCCATCCTGAAGAATGTTGAAATTGGTAGCGAAAATGCTAATCATCTCGGGCAGTGTTCACTCGACCCAGGTCGCAAGTTATTTTTTGCAGGTTTGTGCAGGGGTCGTTTCAATTGCCATGCCCATTTGGGGTCCCTGCCTTCAAGCGTTTTGCCGTGTGTGTTGAGAATCGACATGGAACTCTAACTCTGTCGAGTGCATCTACGTGAAGCAACAGAGGCCGTGCTCCAAACACGCCATCACCAATATGACCAGCGAGTTTTCCGACATCTCAGGCGTACGTGTCAAAACTTGTAGTGCTATCGGTTGGTATTTTCTAAGCGAATGTACCCTCCCTGACTGCGTTTGTGGCAGAACACTCCATTGAAGAATAATGACAAACAACCGAAGAAGCGTACGGGGTTAACTGGACGAATGCGGCTACTACCGCTAGCAGAAACTTCTGCCCAGGGGGCGTATGAAATGTTTTCGAGTAATAACACCGGCAATGGCATTAGTGGAGGCAAAAGCGGGCTCGTCACACAGAAACTAAAGAAGATCACGCACAAGCGCGAATTAATGGAGGCTGTGCGTAAGACCAACACACCTATCGCGTTACCTGGGCGAGATTCACCACTAACCAGCTCAAACCGAAGTTTGCACGAGGGAAACGGAAGCAGTGCATCACCAGAGACCGATTCAAGTCAGCGTGACCTCGAGTGTCTGGAAGATGGCGTTCATCTAAACGCTAGAAAATTTAACGAACTCAAACTCATGGTGGATCGAAGGCAGCGCGAACTACACGGGTTATTGGTACGTCGCGATACAGAGAAGTGGATATAAAGGTCGTGCGTGTCCAATGGTTCATCTAGACAAACACTAATCTCTTGTCATTGTTGCACTTCGAAGGATGAATTACGCGTTCTGCAACTGGAAAACGAAGCGCTTAGCCGTATGCAGAACCAAGATACCCCGGTATCCAAGAAGAATATAAAAATCAAGCAGCAGATTGCCCAGTGCACTACTAGTATGGAGGAGCAAATGCACTTGCGACGGCAGCTCGAGCATATGATTCGGCGTTTACAAACCACGCAGTTGCGCGTGGATGCACAACTAACTGGTATGGCTGCGGCAGTCAACACTAGTGAGCGCGAAGTTGAGGAAGTGAAAATGCTTTGCAGACAGCTCGAGGTCGGTAAAAGCCACGCCGTACAATTCTTGCAAGAGGTTCAATTACAACTCCAGGTGGAACGCAAGGCACGAGCACGAGAGCTTGGGGATCACGAAGTTCGTGCTCGAAATTCGCAAAAGATGGAGACGTGGCGATTGCAACGTGCCCAAGAGCGTGCAGAAATGGTAGCTGAAATGCGTGGAGACTTGTCAGCTGAGGAAGAGGCTCGGCTAATGCGCTGTATCGAGAATCGTGAACGTGCCAACGAGGCATTACACGCTGCAAACCTAGTGAAATCACAGAAGAACGCTGATTTTGAGGCGGTTCTTGCGGAGCTCAAGCTAGCGATGGGGGCCTCGACTCTGCGTGAGGTCGTTGAAAAAATTGCTGCTCAAGCTGCTACCAGCGTATCTCTTGACAGGGAGAAAACACAAGCTGAAGAACGCCTCATCAGTGTCCGTCAAGAGAAAGAAGAGGCTTTGCGGGAACTCAATGAGCTGAAGGCGTCCGGTATTGGAGGCATTGAACTCAATCGTGAAGTGTACAACACGCTCGAAAGCGAAATTCAGCAAGCCAAGGCTGCGCTCAAGGTGAACAAATCGGCTTACGAGCGGTTGGACGGTGTCATGTCAGCCGTTCGACAAGGATCGTTCGGGTTGGCACGGCGGCTTCAGGCTTTTGACGATGTACTAGAAACTGGCATGGGTGATAACGTCGCTGCGGCTGGAGGTGCTGCAGGCACCGCCGGAAATGGTGTGAGTTCGAGCGGCATGACACCGACGAACTCCATGTTGTCATTGATGTCAGGTGGTGAACACGCAGGGTACCTGGTCATGGCTGAGCTAAAGCTAACCAAAATCCTAGAAGTCGTGGGTCAGTCAAGTTCATCCGTGAACAGTTTCGGTGGGTATGATGTCGCTGGGCAGGACGGTAATGGGGCCGGAGATGACAACTCGCAGGGTAACAACCCTGAAGATGGTAATAATGCTCACCTTGAGTTGCTGGAAGACGGCCACGCGGTTTGGTCACCAACAGCAAATAATGATCCTCGACTTCACGAAAACAACATCCGTGTTCGGCCAGCATCACGAGCTCTGCCGTCTACGTCATTGATGGCAGCTCGAATTGGCATGACTATCCCTGATAGTGATGATGAACCCGATTCAGCACGCTCTGCGGTCTCTGCGACCGGATCGGATATTGATGGCGAACAGATGAGCGTAATGGTGCCGTCGCGAGATATCCTCAAAATGAGCAGCTCTCGTCACTTCGCCGAAGTCATGCGCAAGAAAGAGGTGCGAAGGCTAAGTAGCTTTTGTATGAGCTTTACTCTGAGACTCACGACAAAGTATTCTGTGATTTGATTCATGTAGTTGGTGGAGAAGCAGAAAGTGGCAGCGGAGAAGGGCATTTCAGACGAGGAGATGATGGCGAAGCTGCGAAAGCGAAATCAGCTCGAAGCCGATGCCCGACTTGCCACTTCGCCGACTAAGCATGGTGCCGATCTTTTCTTCGCCAAGGCCGCCGCCACCGCGAAGGAGAGTGAGGTGCCGAGCTCAACCAAACCAGTTCTCAGCGCCAGTCAGTCCCTAGCATTCGTCACCCAAATGAACTTTAGCGATCTCTAGTAAACGCCAACACCATCGAGATGGAAACACAAAATTACTATTAGATCTGTATACCTCTGCGGACTTGCATAGCCTCTGACCTCTTCCGTGGCAGCACGAACACTCTAACTGACGTTGCCCGTGCCACCCACTTGGTCTGGACAACGATAATCCTCCGGCAACAGCGATCGCTGCAGTTTGTTGAAAGCAAACTGGCGCTTGCCCGTATTCTTGAGCGCATTCTCGATACGCACACCGTGACTACGCATAACAGAAACCGTGGCTGGAACACGGTGTTCAGGCAGGTCGTGATGGCGCTGCAAAATACGCACCTGCTCTAATGTCACAGACATGGCTGTGCGATCCTTGGCACTTTTGCAAACCGTGACACGTCCACCCCCAAGCTCCCGACACAGGTCCGAAGATCGCTTCAAAATCTCAGTACGCTTTGTCTTGACCAGACTCTGCGCAGCTTCGTTGATACATGCCTCAAGAGCACGCAGCTCTTGTGTTACTTCATCTTGCGTGAGATGCAGAGGTGATGCGATTGTTGAGTCTGTGGACATGGTTTTGTAGCGATGCGAGCCGGTACGACCACGGCTGGAGGATGATAAACCACTCAAGCCGTTGGCAGGCATAGCTACCACAAGCCGACGGTACTTCTCGCAGAATGCCTTCAGAGGCTTTAGACTGCGGAAGTTGATGATATCCTGTAGCTCCGTCTTCGCACGCTCAGTGTTATTGGCAATCGTCTGCATTTCATTGATACCCTGCGAGAACAGCACAGGCGTCACATGAATCTCACCGCCAGCAGCCAGGCGCTCAGGCAGTTCCACTTCGCTGGTGGCGACTTGCACTGTCACGATGTACTTAATGTGAGACCGCTTCGCGCCAGTCTTGTTCGAGACGGTGACCTTCACAACGCCAGCCTCGTCAGCCACATCCTTCCGCCGTGACATGCGGAATGAGAAACGGTTCATAGGCTTGTCACGGACATCTTGAATCACAAACGCCACACAACTCAAATGCTCCACAGAGCCCGCCATGTCTTCCAACATGCCGATTTCCTTGCCGTGCGTAGACAGCAGCGACTCTACCTGGAAAAGGAAACCCAGGCTGGAAAACTGGCGTAGCATATCTTCGCCACGAACGACATCCGGATTCTGAATCGCAACCTCCACTTTGCGCACGAAACTACACGTGAGCGACGCCATCGCTTGGGCAAACGCGCAGTCCATACGCAGCTGCAAGTCCCATTTGAGATCGTCGTATTCACGAACTTCCTCAGGCCACTTAGACAGGTCAAGGTCTGCTTCTGCGATCTTGGCCTCCATTTTCTTGCGTCTGTTCTGGTAGGATAGAATGCCACCCTTATTGAATTTGTACACGTGTGCTGCCGGTGCGCCAACAGTCGTGAAGTCGTACGCAGATACCTCCTTCGATGACCGTCTTCTCTCATCATTGATGAACGCATTCGTAGGTCCAATCAATAGGTCCTGGATGTGCATATTGATTGGCACGAATCGCAAATCCGACGACTTCTTCTCCACACTGGCCTTGAAATAGTTCTTGTGTTTGTCACGGTTCACCAGGTACTGGATGTTTCTGCGGAGCATGATTACATACTCCTTGCGGCGTCGTACACGATCCTCGAGCCACTCGCGAGCCAAAGAAGAGTCCGTATCGTCCTGAATTTGACCGATCAATGTGCCGTAGAATCCCATGTTTTGCTTGCCCTTCTTTTGGTTGAGGAAACTGTGAAGGTCCTCGCGCGCGCGATCTGCCTGCTCCTGACGCTCAGCTGCAATCAACTCAATCAATTGGCGCGGAATTGCGTTAGAATAGACGCTTTCCTGCAGATCTTCCACCACAAGGCCGCCCCCGCCATCCTCCGTGTCGTACTGGAAAAATCGGATGATGTTGCCGATATTCTTGTGAGATGAAGTCTCGTCGCGGTTCGAAATGTCGCCAGGCATCATGACCGTTTGCACGCTCAGCTCGGCGTTCTTAGCGTTGCCCATCAAAATGCTGTTGATTTCACTCTGCAAAGACGGGAACTCCTCCAAGATTGCACACGTGTGATCGTCTGATGGGTGAATGTTCAAGGAGTGACCGCTAGCTGCTGCGTCTAGTACAGCCTGCGACGATGTCACAAACTCCAGCACAGGGTGGAACATGGTCATCTGGAACGATAGCTGCGGGTTGGAGGCCGTGTCTTGACTACGTGAGCTAGAGCTTGAACGATCCAAATAATGTGACGACGTATCACGCTTTCCTAGCGTGCTAGCGTGCACCATGAAGCGCAATAACGTATTGGACGCAGGGCCGATCACGGGCACCTCCAGCACGGCGACGAAAGGGAAAATTGCGTGGGTTGAACCTGTTGTCAACACAGACTCCGTTTCGCCCGCTACACCGACCGGCTCAGTGGTTCCCACGCATTTCCAGGCAGTTGCGTTCGAGATGTTGTGCAGTGAGTTGCTCGAAGTAATCGTCTCTTTAGACGAGTAGAAATCAAGCGACACGAAGCAGGCGCGATCGAAGGTAGCCGGCAATTTGAGACGCACGATAATGCGCAAACGACTGCCGGGCTCATCGTTGTTCAGCATCGACTCGCCCATACTTAAGCGATCACGCAACAGCTTGGAGTACGGCATGTGACTTGATGAACCTGACGATCGTGGTGTATAGTTGAATACATCCTCCTTGGAAGACTGGTCAACCGAAGGCGCCTCGTCCTGCCGGAAGTTCTCCGTGCTTGGGTTCCACTGTAAGAAGAGCAATAGCAATGGTGGCAAGCTGTGCGGCAGCCACACGATGAAGATGTACCACACCACGTCCGAAAGTTGGTTATCCTCGCCCTTGTGAGACACATACTGCGCGATGTAGATGACCTGCGCTGATACGTAGAGCACACATGTCGTGGCGATAATAGCGTAGAAGATCGTGAGAGACTTGCGGATCCGCGCATCTGACGGGTCTTCGTTTAGCATAAGCGTTCGTCCACGGCTCATGACCATACAGCCTAGGACCATTAGCATGAGCGTGTAGACAATGAAGCCTGTGCCAAAAGCCAAGTAGAATGCCTCCATATCGCAGTCTTCAATGGCAGATCGAACAATTTTTCCCTCAGCAGCAATCGACAGCGCGCACTCTTCCTCCGACGAACACGACGTCGACTTGACGTCGTAGACGCACTCTAATTTCTCTTCCGCCATAACCGATACCACAATAATAAAGGCCAACACGCACAAATTAATCAAGACGTATGCCAACACGACTGGTGACGTGAAGCTAAGCTTCTTGAAGCACTTGAACGACAGTACAGTTGCCCAATGAAAGCATAACGACAGAATCATCGCGGTATTGAAGAAGTATTGCGCTGTGTACCAGTGGACATACGCTTTGGAAGGCTGGATGACCCACACCAGGTATCCACCAGTAGCCGCAGCAAATGAGAACAGTGCCGTGATCGCCACCAAATCCGTCCAGAGCGTATTCACTGTCAATGGCAAGCCATGCCACCGGATAATTACTAGCGAGAACAGGAAGCACGCGCCATATACGGCCACCGTCATGATATCCAACGGAGCAGCTTTGAGTGAGCGGCTCGCATCGTCCAGTGTGTAGAACTTGATAGGTGAGTTGTCGACGGCAGAAGCGAGACCTTGATACGCCGAGAGGTACACCTTGTCAATTGCCACCGAGTTGTTGGCGGGGTTCTGGAACGTCCCGAATGTAATGTTCACTGTGTCGCCGTTCTGAATGCTGCCTGTGAACGAGTCTGGAATCGTAAACGAAACATTGGACGCGCCAACATACAGCTCCAGAGCCACCGAAGTTGAGCTTCCTGAGTCCGGCAGCAACATCGACGCGGTCGTCACATTGGCAATCAAGTTTCCAAACTGCTCCTCGTTGTCGCTTGCCACACGCAGCAAAAAGAACGCGCCCGCACTGAGCACCGCGCCGCTTGTGACACTAAGCGTCACGGGTGTTGAGCTCATGATAACGGCGTCATCTGCTTCCATCGCCGTGTCCGTGAACATGCCGACCAGCTCGTACGAATCGGACGTCAGGTCCAGCTCGAAGGCCTGCTGCGTGCTAGAAGACGTCGATCCCGTGTCGCTGCTCGACGTCGAGAGACAGCCCGTTCCGTCAAACTTCATGGCCAGCGTCGTGGACTCTGTAAACGTGCCAGGGCCGAGTCTCGTCGTCACGTGGTCCACCACAAAGTCGTAGCTGTTGTGCACCGACATGAGCACGGCGAGGGCGTCCGCGTCCATCGACATGACGGTCGCGTTCCCGTCCCGCGAGCAGTCCACGGCCGTCTCTGTCGAGCCTGCGTAGCAGTCGGAGGCCTCGCCTTCGAGCACCCACAGCGTGGGCGTGTTGAGCGTGATCTCGCACGAGAAATTGCACGAGGACGCAGCCACGGACTCGGCCGAGAGGTCGAACGTCCCCAGCATCTGCGGGAAGTTGTACGTGGACGTGGCCACGAGCGAGCAGTTGGAGCACGTGCCGTTGAGCGACGACTGGACCGTGAGGCTGGCGACGTCCGAGAGGTCGCTGCCTTCGTCCACATTCTGCAGGTCCGACGTGCGGCACTCCTTGACGCACTCCACGGGGTCCGTGTACACCGTGCCGCTCGTGTCCGTCGTGTAGAGGCACTTGTTGGCCTCGCACTTGTAGGCCAGCGAGGCCGGGAAGTTGTCCGCGTCCACCGCCGAGAGCAGCAGCGCCGCCGCTAGCAGCGCCGTCTTGAGTCGTGCAGAGCCGCCCGGGGACATGTTGGCATTCCGCGCCTTGGACGGCGTCGCCAGCTTGGAGGTCGGCTGCGCTGTCGCTCCTGGCTGCTGGGTACGATGGAGGCGGCGAGCGTCTCCACTGTGTCGATCTGCCACTCGCGGCAACACACGGACGATAGCACACGCGCGGCAGGTCGCCCTCTCGCTAATGCGGGCGTTTCTCTCCGTCTTTCCTCTCCCGACAAGAGCCAGTGGGGGGCACTTGAAAAATGTATACCTAGGGATGCGGCTACGATCGGGCGCTGCTTTGAATGCCCAAAAATTGCGCTAAATGTGAACTTCACGGTACTGCTTCGTGGCCTTGGCTTATAACGACGGTGTCGCTGCGGTCGGCCAGTTTCACTCATGAAGCCATGCAAAAGGGGACCTGACTTCGGGACGATGGGCCAAGGGCAACTATTACATGTAAAACAGCGGATACGGTGAAGCTTCCCGCACACTTTGCCTCCGAACAGTGCTTTCTAATTTTGAAGGCACACACCCGTCCACGGCGTCTTGCTTGTGGTGTTCGACTTCAATTACGAGCAGTCCACCCTTATCGCGGTCACGATCAATAGAACGGATACCTTCAATGATACATGTCAGTGAACAGCACTCACAACCATAGACGACGGGTTCATCTTGCGGAAAGCCACACGGATAGGCCACTACATGTAGTCAACTAGAGTCTCAAACTGACAGTCAGTGTGGGGCTTGTCCACCCTGTCGGATAGTGCTGTAGTGGTCATCGACGCATCGACTCGACGTTAGCAGGCTGCACGGGTCACCGCCGCAGCTGCATTCGGAGCACCAGCGTCGGCTTTGACATTGTAGCGATAGCTCAGCCATTTGGGCCCCAGCATCTTCGGAAGTGGGAGACCTCATTTCCAAAACAAAGTCTGTAGCTACAGGCAGGAATTGATAGTACCGGTAGTAGGGGTTTAGCTCCGTTAGTACTAAGACTAAATATGCGCCTGGCTTCTTTCAGGTGTTAGTTTAACTCTACTAATCGCACGACCCAGACATAATATGATTAGTACTACTATATTATTACTACTATTAGTACTAACCATAATATCTGGGTGTCTACAGTACTCTGAAATGGTCAACTACAGAATGATGATCTGTTTGCGTCAGCAAGTCACTCCTCCGGATGAGTGACCCTGAAACCTGTCACATTGCATATCTACCACCATATCGCATATATGTATACACCGCCAGAACAGCTCTCCATCACAAGTGAAACGGCAGAGCAATGGTGAGCAGTGCTTTCGCCTGACCCATAATCTGAGCCTGTATCTCACCCGTTCCTCTCTGCTGTGACGTGTCCGCAGGCGTCCGTGTTCCTCGGTGACCTTAACGACTACATCCAGCCGTCGCAGGCGTGCGTGAACCCGCTGTTCACGTCGGACTCGGCCCAGCCGGACGCGCAGCCCAATGGCCTGGCCAAGATCACGCTGCAGACGGAGCTCTCGGCCGAGGACTTGGCCGTGCCGCAGCCCATGAAGCCCAACATCATCCGCACTACGACGCAGGAGAAGGCCACCATCTCATTGGACGACTGCCTCGCGTGCAGTGGCTGCGTCACGTCGGCCGAGACCGTCCTCATCTCACAGCAGAGCTACCAGGAGATGATGGACGTGCTGGCCGCCAAGAAACACAAGCGCGTGGTGGTGACCCTCTCGCCGCAGTCACGGGCGTCGCTGGCCGCGCAGTTTGAGATGCCTGTGGTCGTGGTGCACCGCAAGCTCGTGACGCTCTTCCGCAACCTCGGGGTGAACCTCGTGATCGATTCCACCTGCAGCGGAGACTTTACACTGATCGAGTCACGTGCAGAATTCCTGCACCGATACCGCAACCAGCAGAAGACGATCTGGGCGCGACCGCCCTCGTCAGTGGCTGTCTCGTCCGCTAAGACAGAGTATTTGGAGCCCGGCACGACTGCCAATCCGATGCAGGACCCTCTGCGAGCGATGCCAATGCTGGCCTCGTCTTGCCCTGGATGGATTTGTTATGCTGAGAAGTCGCAGCCGAACGCTATTCCGTTCATTGACACAACTAAATCCCCACAGCAGATTGCAGGCTCGATCGTCAAGCGCTTCGTGAGTGGCGAGCACGGCGTCGCACCGAATGAAGTCTACCACGTTGCGGTGATGCCGTGCTTCGACAAGAAGCTGGAGGCGTCACGAAAGGACTTCCAGGACCCCGAAGATGCAACCAAAGATGTGGACTGTGTGCTCGCCACCACAGAGATCATCGAGTTGATTGACTCCCTGAACATTGACTTTGCATCGCTTGAGCTCGCGACACTTTCGCCAGAAGAGGTTCTGCTGAGCGGTGTGTCTGAAGACGGCTCAAGCGTATTGGGTAGCAGCTTGAACGCTAGTTCGGGTGGTCAGCTTGAGCACATTTTTCGATTCGCAGCCAAAGAGCTCTTCAACGTGGAGGTGAACGGCCCGCTGGAGTATGTTGCTGGTCGTAACCCTGACTTCCGCGAAGTATCCTTGGTGGTGGAAGGGAAAGAGGTGCTGAAGTTCGCTGTCGCCTATGGCTTCCGCAACATTCAGTCTATCATGACGAAAATCCGTCGTAATAGGTGCCCCTACCACTACGTGGAGATCATGGCATGCCCGAGCGGTTGCTTGAATGGAGGTGGACAGATTAAGCCGAAGTCAACGCTGTTGGCGTCGGAATTGCTTGACAATGTCACGAGCCGATTCCAGGAGTTGCAAGTGCGCGATCCCGTTGCCAACCCTGCTGTGAAGTACGTGTACGAAAAGTATCTGGGCGGGGTTCCGTTCTCTGATGCAGCGCGTGGGGTGCTGCACACACACTACCATGCTGTTCCGAAGCTGGAGCAGTCGAATCCATTGGGCATCAAGTGGTGATCAGCGTTAAAGTAGAACAACCAGTGTAGTGTAAGCTTAGACTGAATCGAGCCTGGGCGCTTTTTGCACCCCTGCCAACAAATTCTTGTTTTTTGTTGTTATCCACAGTTTATCGGTGTCTGCCTGCCTCGAGCTGCTCTGTTCATGGCGCTCCTCCATCATTACACATACAATTCTTCAGGTTTGGGACGTTTATAAGTCCTTCCGAGAAGCCTGTGCTGTGATTGCCACGGTCTCCTTGGCCTGATGACCCACGTGCACGGGGCAAAGCACATTCGACTCGTCGGCATGGTGCTGTCCATCCTTCACTCCCCACAGATTTTCGTGGATGCAGAAATCCCGAAGGCTGTGGCGAACAGCGCGCACCTTGGAAACTACCCACGCAGACATGGAGCTCTCGTCGAAGGTAGGGTCCTGCGACTGGAAGTTCTCCACCTCGCCCAAAAAGGCCTCGCGCCAAACGTTGGCCTCCTTCTTGGCTTCAACCTCTTCGTCGTCCATCCACTGCTGGCTGTGCAGCACCATGCAGCCCATAATGACAGGTAGGTACCACAGCGACGTCAGGAAGACCTTCTGCGCCGTAGCGTTGCTGGGCTTGGCGTAAAACTTGTGCGCCAGGTAGATGGCGTACGCGTTTACGACCGTGCCTTCCACCGCGAACATGTAGCTCGTGGCATCCGTGAGCGCGGCCACGATCGGGATTGCGCTCATGTAGTACGAGTAGCGCAGTGCCAGTGCCGCACTACGGGAGCCCGTGGGGTCGTTGCACGCCACCATCTTGTATCCGCCGCGCCCGTAGTCCTTGCGCGACCGCCAGCTCAACGCGAAAAAGTGCGGCATCTGCCAGCAGTACATCAGGTACGCGTGCAGAGCAGCTTCCGGCGCGAGCACCGTACCCGTCGCAGCAGCCCAGCCCATGAGTGGCGGGATGGCGCCGACCACGGAGCCCACCCACGTGTTGAGCTCGCTCTTCATCTTCATGGGCGTGTAGACCAGCGCGTAGAGCCCAATGTTGACCGCGCCCAGCGACGCCACCAGCGGACTGCATCCGGCCGCCAAGATGGCCGTACTGGCCGTGG
>JAHWLE010000728.1:0-17976 GCA_024679135.1 Phytophthora foliorum
ACTCCCAGACGTACGTGCGAATGGCACCCGGCAGAACCGACGTGTCCAGCACGGCATCGCCTACTTGCACCTGGAAATCCGCCGGCTCCGTGTTCTCGTTCAGCACCACCAGTACCTTGCGGTTCTCGGGCGTCACGAACGCGGCAGCCTGAACAAACGAGTAGCCCGTCGTCACGCACTGATCGGTAGTCGACGCGTGTGAGCGCAGTGTGCCGTCCTTCGCGTTGAACGTCCACTGCTGGTACGAAGCCACTTCGTCCGCGCACTTGTCTGCCGTGATTCGCACACCATCCTCGATGGATCCATGGCTCAGCGACAAGCAGTAGTCATCAATGCGAACGCGGTGGGTGTCCTCTTCAAACGTCCACGTCTGCTGCGTGTACTGGCACTCCACCAGTCGGATCTCCTGACCCTTGCTCGGAGACGGCACCATATTGATGCAGAACGGCGTGTTGGTCACCTGCATCTTGCCATCATCTGTCCTGTGAATCGCCTGACGAGAGCTGCCGTCGCACGTATCAAGGGAGGACTGGTAGTCGACGTACAGCTGCGCATCGCCAGGCTTCGTGAAGTGAGCCGCAACCTGCGCGTTGACACGACGTGAGCCCACCGGGATGTACTTCGAGAAGTGCTGGATGAAGTAGTACATGGGCTGAACGTTGAAATCGCTGCCATCCTCATTCAAAATAATTGGAGCGTCACAGAGGTTACCCTTGTGGTTGGGTCCGCCAGTATGGTCGAGCAGCAAGTTCCAGTCCACCCAGCCGACAACATGGTTGTTCAGATCGGACAGAATATCATGTCCATAACGCTGAGCGCGGAACCACGCGTCCTTGCCAACAGCAACACCCGGGCAGTTGCAGCTCTCAGAGGCCAGCATGAATCGGCTCTGGTCAATGAAGTGCGTGTCGTTCAGGTGCTCGGGGTACTCCACTCCATCCATGTAGCGCTCACCACCATCTTCATACCAGTGGAAAGCCATGCCATCCACGTACTTGCTAGCCGTAGGGTGGTTGTAGATCACTTCCGCCCAATCCCGCACATTGTTACGGTTGTGGTCGAAAACCATAAGAGTAAGGCCGGGGTGGTCACGATCCAGTACAGGACCCAAGAACTCACCGATAAATTCAGCTTCGTATTCCGGGTCGTACGCACAAGCTTCCCACGGCGCAGCAAACTCCGGCTCGTTCTGCGGTGAAAGCCCCCAGAACGGAATTCCGTGGTTCTTGTACGCAGTGATGAACTTGGAGAAGTAGAGAGCCCATGGTGCACGCATGTCATCTCTCAATCCGACCGGCTTCACCGACCCCAGCATGCTCGCGTTGTATTCCGAACTAGACCTCTTCATCCAAGCTGGGGGACTCCACGGTGCCAAGAACAGCTTCATATCCGGACGAAGCTCCAGCGCACGCTTGATGAACGGGATCATCGTCTCCGTGTCGTGCGTCACGTCCACATCAAAGTTCACCAGCTCCATGTCGTCCACCATGTCGTCGAAGCTGTACGACGCCACTGAGAAGTCGCACGACCCCATCGGCACGCGGCCGAAGCTGTACGCGCTGCCCTTGTCCTGGTCGAAGTAGAGCGTCAGCACCTCTTCCTGCTTCTCCGCCGGCAGTCTCTGGAACTGCAGCGCCGCCGCCTCCGTGAACGCGCCTCCGAAGCCCATGATCTCCTGGAACGTGGTGTCCACGTCCACCGCAATGAACGACTTGGTGGCTTTCTCGCCGCCGCGTTTCCACTTGAGCCCCTTGATCGGCTCCATCATGTTGGTCGCGTTGTCGACGTAGGAGCTCTGGAAGCACGTGACGTCTCCGTCATCGGGCGTTGCAGTGGCCACAGTCGACGCCGTCGAGTGCGAGCCAGAGGTTGAGATCCCCAGCACCACCAATCCGATCGCGAGGGCACCAGTGGAGGCACCGATGAGTCCCCACTTGACCCATTTACGTCGAGATGCAGAGCGAGCGCTCAACTGCTCGTCACTAGCGAGCGAACTTGTGCCGTACGCTGTGGGCTCTGATCCTGACGCCATTTCTTACTGCTTGTCAATTTGATTTTTACCAGCCATTCAATGCTGCAAACCCACTAGTGGAGGTGGTGAAGGATGCACGACACAGAACTCACTTCAACTTGTCCACGCATCAAAAATGACGTCTTAATGTAATATTTGGTGGCGTTTCTTGCTTATCGTGATTTTGTTGCAAATGGACGCACCGGCTGGCTGGAGGCGACGTGGCTCGGGCGGCGGCGGCGCGCGGCGTCCAGGACCAACTTCAGCTCTTCGGACTGCGGCCAACTCGTCGAGGACATCCACAGCTACTGCTCAGCCACGCGCGGCGGCTAGCGGAGCGCTACGGACGTCAAACCAAGCTGCTGAACGCAGTGTCAATGCGCGGAAAAGCACGTCGATCGAGTTAGAGGCTGCCCCGTCGCGATGGAGAGAAATGAGGCAGTCCATACGCGCCACAGCGACCCTGGATACCGCAGAGAGCCGCCCAGTTAATGCAAAAATCGCCGATCTATGCCCGGAAGACCGGGAGAAGGTGGCTAAGCTGGTGCACCGCATCGTCGAGGTGAAAATACACTAGTACAGTCAATTAGGAGACGTTCTAGACTGTTTTATTGATTCTGTGTGTGGTTGCTGTGGATTTGGGGCAGGTGGGGACTCTGCACGAGGAAGGAGAGAAGGAGTTTAGTCGGCAGAGAGAAGTGCTGGAGGCTGAGGTGAAGGAGCTGCGAGAGCAAGTGCGACAAGATGCAGAAGAGATCCAAGAGCTGAGTGACGAGTTACGTTCTGCAACGAGGAAGGCGCACGTGTTTGAAGAGCGAGTGCTGGTGCTGGAGGAGAGCACAGACGCTGAGACGCGATCTCGTCTGGAGGCGGAGCAGACGCTGGATTTGCTGAAGCTTGAAGTGGATAAGCTGCGTACTCTTGTGCAGCGACAGCAGGATGAGATGAAACGGAAGATGAAGGAGCAACAGGAGCAGTTTACTACTGAACTACAAGAAGCGAAGGAGGAATTGAAGGAAGCACAGGAGCTATTGTTGAAGGAGCGAAACGAGCGTGTCCTGGAAAAACAGCGAGCTTTAGACCAGCGACTTGAACGCACGGCGACGGTTGGTGAAGAGAAGCTGGACAGGCTGCACGCGCTTCTTAGTAAACAGCAAGAAGAAATCCAACTCAAGGCGAAGGAGCAACAAGAGGAAATGAAGTTAAATGCACGGAAGCAGCAGGAACGATTTGACGCTGAAATGAAGCAGCTCAAGGAGGAGCTGGAGGTTGCGAATGAGCTGCTCCAGCAAGAGCGTCGTAGCAAAGTGATCAAGAAGGAGAACCCTGCACCTGAACCACGTGAGCGCGCTGTAGAAACAGATCACGATGAAGGACTCGTGGCCGCTCAAGAGCAAGTTCCTGCTTCTAGGGATCGCTCCTCGGGGCATTTCTCAACAAGTATCGACAACGATCTTGCAGTTTTTGAGGAAGTGAAGGACCTGTACGCGGAAGATCTGTTCGCGTCGCGTCGCTGGGGAGGACTCGCTTCAACTAGTGCACCAGCTCCAGTCAGACCAACAGCAAGCCAATTCGATTCAACCTGGCGAGAACCGCTCCGTCCTGACAACATATCCCTTGGTCCGGCATTATCTACACAGGAACTGTCTGTGCAAGAAGCCATCGAGAAGGACATGGAAGCCTTACTGCGCAGCGAGGCCCTCCACACTCTAGACGCTTTGCACTAGTCCCAATGGACATGTACATATTCACAATACTACTTCAACAGATTTCCAACCCGAAGCCAGACCCGTATCCCATTTTTCATGCCAGTTATTGTAAACTTCCCACAAACCCGAGTAGCAAACATCTCGGAAATTAATATCCTGTGAAAACTGAGGAAGTCTCACATTGCGATGGCACCGCTGGAAGACGAGCTCAAGAAGCTGCAGGCGGTGGCCGTCCAGCAATGGGAGCAGCGCATCTCCCAGCTGCGTAGCATTGCCGCCACCCCACACGAGCTGCTGCAACAGCTGTCCACGTCCATCGTGTGCGGAGCGTTCGTGCTCGGCATCGGCGTCGGCCTGCTGCTGCCTCGTGTGCGGCGGCCGTTCCGCCGGTTCGCAACGGTGGCAGACGTCCCCAACCGGCTTTTCCACGAGGAAGGCAAGCTCCGAGCGCTAGCAGTGAATTTCAGCGACGGAGACACGTTCCGAGCGCGCCATTTGCCGCTTTTCCGAGGTCCCGGGAGCTTCACCGGGAAACTGTCGGACCACACGCTGCAGCTCCGTCTTGCGGGAATTGGTGCGTCCCAATGCTCTGGGGAATGTTTATTTGCTATGACGCAGGGAACCGGCCGTGAACTGACCTTGAATTTGCATCGGGTGGTGGGGGTAGATACGCCCGAGACACCCAAATTCGGGAATCCGGGCCAGCCGTTCGGAGACGACGCCAAGAAGTGGCTGGCCTCGACCCTGGAGGGGAGGAAGTTGACGCTCACGCTGCTGCACAAAGACCAATACGCACGTGCAGTGTGCATGGTGCAGTACGGGCGGTGGCCGTTCCGACGCGATGCGTCCGAGGAGATTCTCAAGCTGGGGCTCGGACAAGTGTATCGCCAAGCCGGTGCAGTGTATGGAGGCAAGCAGGAGCTCTATGAGAGGCTGGAGGAGAAGGCGAGGAAGGAGAAAAGAGGGATCTGGAGCCAAGGAAAGAAAATGGAGAGCTCCAGCGACTACAAGGCCCGCATGCGTGCAGGGTAGACGCACTTGAAGGATGGTAGCTACTGCAATTTAGCTACCTGCCTTCCGAACTAGTCATTTTGTGTCACGTGCTGCAAGTGCATGGCGTTCCCTTGTTGTTGGACGGTGAGGGTGTTGTCTACAGTATCGTAGTTGCACTATCCAGGTCTCTGTTGTGAGGTGGAGGTGGTTTCTTGCTAAGCATTAGATTCCGTCGTGCTAGAGCTGCGATGAAAACAGAAAAACACTCGTCAGTGTTCAAACCCCACTTCGTTATCAAGAGAAGATATGAACGTACGCGAGCAAGCTGGTGGGGCGCTGGTTACTCGTCGCGGAGATGCGCCCGGTGCACGTTTGGAAGGAGAGGATGAAGTCGGCAAACACGGCGGCTTCATATGAAATGCGCGCTGCTTCACAAGATTTGTGAAGTTCATTGTATCCGCTCGAATTGACTCGGAGTTCGGGTTGCTGCATGACCGACATGGACGTTGTACTTTACTTTGTTTTCGAAAGAGTGTCTGCAACACAATCACGTGAGTTAAACCGAACAGCAAAGGAAGAGCGGTATTTTTTCTTACCAGTGAAGTCGAGGAACCGCACGAACACGAAGCTGCAGTCTCAGCGTAAGACAGGTCGTCGGACTTACTTCCGACCCAGTTATCACCAGCGGGATAGTGATTTCGACCATGACCGATTACTTGGTCTCCTGTGAAATTCCTAGCAGAAGGTGAAAGACCCAATTCCCAAGTCGTCTCGGTCAGAAATGTTCCTTTTCCAAGCTGTTGTACTTGATGCTGGTTCGGAGTAGTTGCCGACTTTGGTATCGGGAGCGCGCAAGTCTCCATGCGCTGGATGAAACCACAAAGTTAGCTACCGGTTGCGCAAATAATGCAGCGACAAGAAGGCGGCGCGAATACTTACCACGAAAGTGGATCGACGCATGCGTGACGCAAAATGAGGCAAGTCTGGTCCAGCATTTGCCTCCTCTCCAGATCGGACCTTCACGCCAGGTGACAATGGCATAGCATGAAAATGTTGGTCCGGTGGATCATCGTCAAAAAGAGACTCCGGTTCTCGTTCGGCGTCGCTGTCATCGTCTTTGATGCCACCAAAGGCCCCAAACGCTTGGTAAGGCAGGCTTGGACGTGGCGTCATTCTTCCACCATCGATATCGGGAAGGACGCCTCGTGTACTAACGCTGCTCCGCCGCGGAAGTGTTTTCTGAACGGCAAACTCCACTTTCACCTCCTCGTCTCGCTCACCAAAGTAGAGCGTTTTGGAAGCTCGCCCGCTTTGAGCTGATCCTGGAGGGTGAAGTCGTCGTCGTGATGATGCAACTGAGGACGGCGATTTTGACAGCGAGGGTGGTGAGCGACGTGTTCGAACGCTTGCAACGCTATTACCAGGGCGAACGGAATCAGTGTCAATGTCAACTTGAAGACCTGCTCCAGCGTTGTGAAAATGTGAATCGCACGGAGGTGGAGTGTCGCCGGGATGTGAAGCTGTTGGATCATCTTCTGTCGCCACAGGCTGGTGTTTTGCTATTGCCTTCCGAGGCGACACAATATGATGTCTGCTTACTGTGTGCGGATGTTTGCTGTCGTGAACTTCTGTACTATAAGGAACTCCAGGCTGAGGTCCTGTATGTTGTGCATGGGTCGTCGGCGCACCGTGCTGCTTTCTCCTCATTTTACTTTTCGTTGTCATCCTGGAGGACGTGATTGACGCTGGGTGCGCATGTGATCGGGTCGCTGCCTTAACTGCGTGGTGAAGAGATTCATTGTCGTAGTGGTTGCGCTTCGCTACTCGAATCGGTATTTGTCTCCGCTGATACGTGATATCAACTGGGCAGCTCTTAGGTGGCTCGAGCGATTCTACCGCAATGTTGTCACGCCCAAGCAAAGCTCTGGAATTATTCAAGACAGCGCTATCGCTTGAATCCACGCAGAGGTCACCTGTGGGAGCTATCGCCGAAGCCAAAGTCTCCTGGATTATTGCTGATCCCCAGGCAGCTACACATCCGAATAACCGGCGTTTCACGACATTTTCCATCGACTGCCCCGCGCTTCCTATGGCGAGATCCTCCACGACTTCCATGACCAAACCTTCAATGTCATCCAGAGCCCATGAGCTGTGGTTTTCGGTGGTCGATTTTGCGTCGGACGCGTTCATTTCAGTTGAAGGTGACGCAACTGTACTGTCATGTTCCAGTGAGGATGCAAGCTGCTTATTATTTTCGCTGCCATCATGCAACCGAGACCCCCAACGAGTGATTGGCGCCTCTGGAGTCATTTTGGCATCGTCCGACGCTCACCCAGTCGTCGCTTTTCCTGCCAGACAAGCACAAAACACGAATTCATGGCAACGACTGCAAGCATGTTCAATTGAAGTCCCTATAAAAAGCGGTGAGTTGTCAGCTATTTCGGCTTGTTGGCCGCGCTAGCTCGTGGACCATGGCCTGTTGGAAGACAGGAGAGCTCACGGGCTGTTTTTCATCTCGAACTCTTTCTGCGAGGCCTTCAGCAATTCGTTGTCGCTCTTCCGGTGTCTGTGCTCGCTGTTGGGCCTTTCGACCAAATAGTCTGCTGAGAACCCCATGCTTTGCAGGTTTTGTGACTGTTTTACTTGGACGGCTATCATCTGAGTTTGTCCCTGGTGTCCGAGCTCGACTGACCGGTCGGTCTTGGGCTTGAAGCTCTCGAAGTTGTTCCTTGAGCTTGACCACCTCACTTTCCAGCTCGACCTGTCGACTACGCTGAAGCTGTTCGCGCTCTGCTAGTTCGAGTCGATGTCGCTCTTCGCCGGAGAGCAGCACCTTCGGTCGGTCACTTGTTGACTCTTTCGTCTCGACATTAAAGTAGACCGTGACTTTGTCGTCCTTGATCTCAATCCAGTCACCATACTGAGCTGCGACGGCCCACGGCAACCAGGTGTGTCGGCGCTTGGCTCCTTTTGCGTGGGTCCGGTCAAAACACCCGTCGCAGAAACCATCTCCGCAGAGATTGCAAAGTCTTGAGCTGGCACGAACATCACATTCCACACAGTATCGATCCGTTTCGCGCTCTAGTACATCACGCAGTACATCTAGTGCAGTCCACGTGTGGTTCATACTTCGACGCTTGCTGCCGGTGTGTGAAGAGGTAAAACATGCCTCACAGAATTTGTCGTTTCCACACGACTCACATTGGCGTATAGCGAGAGCGTGTCCGCAGTCGCAGCAAAGCAGAGCTCCGCGACGAAATCGCAGTGCCTTTTCCACATGCTGAAGCTTCTTAGCCGTCTCATGGTCATGAGCGAAGCATGATTCGCAATAGAAGCAGCCCTCTGCTGCTGCGCCATTTTCGGTGGTCCCTGGGAGCTTGGATTCGGTTGCAGCGTTGAAGACCTCGATAGTTGACTCTTTTTGAGGCGGAGGAGTGCATTCGTAGCAGTAGTAAGCAGCCAAACCTTTCTCCGTTGGTTCTTGGTTGTTGGTGCTTGCAGACAGATTTTCTTCATCAATTCTACACTCCATTCCCGATTCACAACGAGCAGGAATGACCGCAGCATCGGGCACCACCTCAAAATCGTGCTTGGTGTTGCTGGGAGTAGACGAGTTTTCTTCGTTTGAGCCTGCAGTGTGCTGCCTGAAGCACACCGTACAATAGAACGCTCGCTTCGTGTCTTCGCAGTCTAAACAACGTTTGCTTGACTGAACTCGCTGGCACTTGATACACTTGCCCTCTCGCAATATCTCCTCGAGCGGGTCGATCACTTTAAGTTTTTCCTCTTCAGCGCTCTTAGCTTCTTCACTCTGAACATCTTTTCCTTCCTCACTCAGAGCATTGTTTCCTTCCTCTTCTTCGGGTGAGATTTTCACTTTGTTCTCTCGAGGCGGAGGAGGATCCCAACTACTTTCCTGCGTACTCTCGTTGTAGTAATAGACGTTGCCATATTCATCAGTGAGCTGCACCCATAGGTCTTTCTCCTCTTCATCTTCATCAGCTTTCTCGTCTCCATCCTTTGTACCAGAACTTTTCGTCACAGGTGTCTTCAAAAGCGTCTCGATCTCACGTTCAGCAGCAAGCTCTTTGGCGCGGTATTCGGCTGCTTCAGCCTTGACTCGAGCTAGATCAGCTTCTCGTCTTGCTTCTCGAAGTTGGTTTGCAGCTTCTTGTGCACGCTGTACACACAACTCCATTTGTTCACGGTCGTAGCGCTCTTTCCAAAGTCGCTCCTCCTCTTTTCTCTTACGCTCCCGAATGTACGCTTCCTTAAGCTCTGCTAACCTGCGTTGCTCCCGAACGCGGCGCACGTATCGTTTTGCTAGCCATTGTCGTGCTCTAGTTTGAATTACGACAGCTTTCTTCGATTGAAGACGTCGATGCTCCTCGACTTGCAATCGATGCACCCAGTAGGCCATACGAAAAGAGTAACCACGATATCGACGCTGAAGGTAGACCGCAGCATGGTCTTCACGTGCTAAGCGGTCATACCCAGCCTGAACTTGTGCGCGTAGCCATCGTAATTCTTTCGTCGTGAAGCACGAGCCATCCTCGAGAAAACGCTGTGTCACGTAGGTAAGAAGCTCCGAAGAAGCCTGATGCGTAGCCCAGCCGCTGCCGCCTTGAACTTCTCCATTCTCAGAGCCAAAGTATCTTCGCTGCTCAATTTTCACAATGTTCAGCGCCTCACGAAATAGTCGTGCAGTGTGCTGCGCTTCATATTGGCGTACGAGTTTTTGAATGAGGATCACGGATGTCTCCCGCCGCTTTGCTTCGATTCGTAGCGCAACCAAAACTTTATGCGCGGCTCGACAAGCGTACACACCTCTGACCCACTTTTGAAGCTTGTGAATGCCATTATGCCGCCGAGTACGCCGACGTCGTGCTAGAGCACACCTGATGCTGCACTGGATGATAAGAATTGCTTGTTGAGCTTTCTGGTAACGACACCTAGCGATCAATCCGCGAGTATGTCGTTGCAAAATTGTAGCAGCTCGTCGTCGATTCTCTTTCTCGGCAGCGAGAAGGAATCGTTTGTGTCTTGCACGAAAGCAGCGGAAAGCACATTGAACGACGATGGCAGCTTGTAAGCGACACTGGGCAATTCTTTCACGTCGTTCAGCGAAGCGGAGTCCCAGTGCGTATAACCCAGTTCGTCGACGCCAAAAGCGCTGCAAGTATACTGCGGCTTGTTCCCTCCGACGCGCTTGCAACTTGCGCTCGTAGACTTTCCTCACAAGCAGGCCTCGGAATACGCACTGTACAGCAATAGCCGATTTCCAGTGAAGCCGAGCCAGCTCTTCAGCGGCAGCACGAGCTCGGGCTTCATCAATCGATCTCTTCCGCTCCCGAAACTTTGCTTGGAGTGTGCTTAGAAACCAACGATGTCTTAACCACCGTTGAAGCCGCTGGACAGGCTGTTTTGCGTTTGCAAGCCATAGTCTCCGGCGGAGTGCCTCACTTCTGGCCAGGAAACCTCGAGCAGCGCGCTGCATTTGAGTTGCAGCTTTGAATTCGAACGCCATGCGCTCTGCTCGCTCAATGCGACGCCACAAAACTTCCTGGCGAGCTACGTGAGCTCTCCAGTGCGCTTGAATACGTGTCGCTCCTTCACGACACAGAACGCGGCGGGCAATGCGTCGTCGTACAGCTACTCTCCTCAGAAAAAGCTGCAAGTTTCGTGCAGCACGATTCTGTTTCGCGAAGTCAAAACCAATACGCAGTGCGCTCCACCTCATGGTCGTTCCATAGCGCTCAAAACGCAGCAAAGACTGAATTGCTTGATTTCGACGGTAGTCCAGGGCCTTCGCAGCCTGGCGGAGCGCATCTAATTGTAGTCTTGAGCGGCGCGTCCGAATCGCTTTCTGAATAACAGTAGCTGCAAGATGTCGTTCATGATCAACCAAAATTTGGATTGCTGTCTTCCAACGTTGGAAACCTTGAGCTAGCGTTCCCACGTATGCATCGCTGGAGACCCGCTCAAGAAGCGCTACAGCGCGTTGCTGGGCGAGATGAAGAGCTTCACGCTTTCTATCCTCGCTCCGAACTCCCTCAAGAAATTCCACCCAGCGCGTATAACTGTTGTAGAGCATTCGGTGCTGCAGCTTTGCGAAAATGGCTGTCACTATACGCAAACCATCTTGCTGTGCATCGGAGCGGCGCATCAGGTTGCGCTCGAAGAGGAATGTCAACGGTAGTCGAGATTTTTCCTCTGCAATTCGCGTCATCACGTTCTTCTCTAGTCGTTCTTCTTCTTCAGCAAGCTCTTTCATCTGCCGCGAGTACTTGTCAAGCAAAGTCCGAGGAGTTAGCGGTGCATTCCGTTTCATAGACTCCGTTTTGCTGTGTGCCGAGCCCACCGACGTAGGCGTAAGTACTGGAAAACGTAACGCAAGAATCTTCGAGGGCTTCTTGCATTTTTTCTGCTTCTTCTTTGACTTTCGCAGCTGCACGAGCGACTCGTGTAACACTTCCAGCACGGCTTCCGTGTCTTCACTTCGACCATGAGCATCTTGATCGGGCAGCTCTATAAGCAGAGGCATCAACGGCGATCGCTCTATCAAGGGAAAGTGGGGCATCGACATCGCGAACTCTTCACTGGATGGTGCATTGTTCATCAAGTCTTCATCTGGACTGTTTGGGGTTGCAAAAATCCTTTCGTGGTTTCGACGTATTGCGCTGATCTTCTCCTTCTTTCTCCGCTGCTTACCATGTCTCCCAGGGCGAGACTCTTCTTCTCTGCCTCTAGATCGCGTGTTCCCCTTCTTCCGACGTGGTACACGACCTTGTGCGTTAGCGTTGCCCTCATTCGAAGAGGGTGAGGCATCCGACACCCAGCGGAAAGGCGAGCGAAACTCTTGGAGGGCTTCTTGGTCCACTCGAAGCCACGGATACTTGGCTGCCAGGGAGGTCACATCCCACTGACTTTGGAGAGGAAGCGCCATTCTGTTAGGAGACAATGTGAGCAAACCGTTACGGCCTTGCTGGTCAAGTTGAAGTTGTCAGCCAATCACGAACCGCGAGCTATTTGAGAAATGAGAGGTCACGGTCATTCGAGAGATGTCCAAGTACGCAGACTGGTCCCCAGCCAGCGTCTTCGGCTCGACGGTGGTACCTTCTGCTCCATGCAAGGCCTCAGCTAGCTTACCAGTTCCTCTGGGACCACCCAAACCCAAAACTTCGCCCAAAAAGCGCGACTCAACTGCAACTTCGTTGCCTCAAAAAAACTTGGTGACAAACAACAACCATAAAGAATGTGACAACGAGAGTGACAACGTAATGCAGCGAGTTGTTCCCAGTATTGTGCGGGTAGAGAGAAAGAGAGAACTGGCAGTGGTATTACTGCAGCGTCAAGTTCAGGTGTGGCTGCTGAGGCGCCAGGAAGCTTTGCGCGTCCATGAGGTTCAGCGGCTACGTGGGGAGCTACACCAAGCCGCTGCGTGTGTGATTAGAGAGAGTTACATTCGATATACCAAGCGGCAAGCAATATGGAGCTATCTGAAGGAACGAGGGAAGTTCGAGACGCGGCTGGATGGCCTGCTACAAGGCTGTATCAATCGCAAGCGCCAATTGGAAGCAGTACAACGGTTTGCAACCCTGCGTAGACGACAAAAGCAGCAAAGGCAAAAACTTGTACACGAATGGCTTGCATTTTGGATCCAGACTCGTCGCCAGAAGAGAGAGCAAACCATTGCCAAAGCGTATAAAAAGCTTCTGGGTTGGGTGCGACGGTGGACTCTTCGGAAACGCTGCGAAGCGAGAACCATCGCTCGCGAGAAAGAAAAACAGATCGAAGCTCAACGTCGTGATTGTGTGCAAACCATTTTTGCTTTCTACCGGGCATATAAGCTTTGTTGTAGCGCAAAGGACCAAGTCCTGCAGCGAAGGCGCATGCGTGATGGCTTAGTGAGGCTTTACGACACTTTTGGCTTCGGTGTGCTTAGAATTGCTCAGTCGCGTTGGCATGCGCGGATTTACAACCTGAAAAGGGCGGAAGTTGCTGCCAAAAAGATACAACGCATTTATCGAGGGCACGTTGCGGATATTAGGCATGTGCGGCGTGTTGAAAGTTGCCTGTTACTGCAGCGCGTGTTTCGTGGACACCTTGCAAGAGTACATTCGGCCAGGATCAGACAAAACAAACTTCAAGGTACTAGGAACCGTCAACGCGAAGCAGCGGCAATCGCGATTCAACGGCGCGCACGAGGGCATTTAACGCGCATCTGGTTTGGTGGAGTGCTTTGCAAGCTTCGTGAACGATTCAGATGTGCAAACTGCGGTGCTATCGAGCCAGGAGGGACATACTGCAAGTATTGCGGACGACATCGAACTGCAGTAGGCTCACTTTCAAGCGTGCTGTTGCTGCATGAGAGGTGGCAGCTGGGAAGATCACCATCGCCACCGTTAACCGTCAAAGCCATAGAAGACTCGCCAGTGTTCGTCGATAACTTCTCAACTTTACCTATCGTGGTTCCTTCACCCAAAAAACCTGCAAGTCAGCGATCCCGGTCTGCATCATTGCGGATACTTGCAACCTCTTCGAGTATTGGTGCTTTCGATCCTATACCACTACTGCCGGTGGTGTTGTCACCTCTTCATCGCCGTTTGGCGCCTCATAATGTTGCAGCGTTTGCAAGACCCCTCTCGCTTTCAAGTGGAAACCCTGCTATTCCTCGAAGGAACTCGGTATCGTCCATTAGTGAGCAGACTGCACTTCGAGCTGCAGCTCTTGCTACCTTACAGGCCAACATCACGGCATCAGCACAAGCCAACGCACTAGAAATGCATCTGACTCGTTTGCAAAACGCAAAGAAGGCTGCTCACAGGGGGCGTTGCTGACCACACTCTTAGACGACAATCAAAGAAGAAGCAATCGCTTTTCATGAAGTTAAGCTTCCTTCTTCAGCTAATGTCTGTCTTTCTGTAGTGCTGCCATCAGACCACTACCCGTAGTGCTGTTGATTGACGACCGCGGTGACTTGACCAAGAACCACTCGTGCACTATCGCATCCTGAGCTGTAAGTCGGCGTGTTGGGTCTTTCGTGAGCAAACCACGCAACAATGCCTTGCCTGCTGGAGACACGCTGCGCCAAGCTGAATCAGTCTCAAGGTTGATTTCTGCGTGCAGAGTCTTCTGAATGACTTCACTCTTGGCCTTGCCGTAGAAAGGAAGCTCGCCGCGTAGCAGCAGGTACATTATGACTCCGAGAGACCAGATATCGGCCTCACGACCATAGCCCACAAGAGCTAGCACCTCAGGTGCCACATAGTTGAGGGTCCCGCAAGGCATTTTCATGAGTTCTTCGGGGTGGGCGAGCTTCGACAGCCCGAAATCTGCGATCTTGAGGTCTGTGAGTGCTTCGCCGCATAGAATGTTTTCGGGCTTGAGGTCGCGGTGAACGATACCCAGTCGGTGCAAGTAGTTGACACTTTCAAGCAGCGGGCGCATGACAAGACGAGCCTCAGCCTCAGTGTACCTTGCACGCCCGACAATCCGATTGAACAGCTCGCCGCCTGAAACCAGCTCCGTGACGATGAAAATGTACTGGCGGTCTTCGTACACGTCATGCAGCTGAATAATGTTCGGGTGGCGCACGAGTTTCAAGATGGCGATCTCTGTGCGCAAAAGCTCCTTCTCTGTTGGCTGCAACTTGCTCTTGTCGATAATCTTCACCGCCGACTTGACTCCGCTGAGTTTGTGCGTGGCCTCATACACTTTGGAAAATCGACCACGCCCTAGCTGCGCTCCAACGTCGTACACTTCTTCGATTGAGATTTTGTCGGTGGCTCGACGTAGTGCCGCAGCCCAACGCTTCTGAGATTCCAGCGAGCGTGTAAATACTGTGCGCTTTTCACGAGAACTACCAGGTTCGGGAACGATGTCAATGCCGAAGTAGTGCATACCCTTCTCAACAATCTGGATCTGGGTGGGCTGCACCTCCACGTAGCAGTCACTCATGAACGTCACTCCACGAGGTGCCGTGTCATCTGGGGATCTGCATCAAACACAAGCAAATGCGTCAGCTTCACGCAGTTCTAGGACGGTCACAACTACGCAAAAAACAGGTTAAACGCACGCATAATAGTAGAGGAAGTTGCCTTGTAGTACGTAGTGGCGCTTGATCATCTGCCGAAGACGCAAACCACGTTTCCACAGGTCTCCAGAGACACTGCACGCATCCTCCACGAGAATCGCTCCTGGCATCTCGTCCAGGGCTTGCGAAGGTGTGGGGCTTCCACCGGAACTAGTGAAAGAGCCACACCTGGACACCGAGGTGGTCGTTCCTGCAGGTAATGAAAGCAATCGATCCACCTCAGCTAGCGCGACCTGGATCGTAGATTTGACGCTTTCGGCTCCGCACACGCTTTTGGCTTCCTGCAGCAAATTACGCGTCTTTTCCAGCTCTTTGCGGGCGGAGCTGTCTGTCGAGGGGATTGCATTCGCCCTAGAACCAGGTCGGCTGAAAGAACGATCAGAAGGCTTGGTTAGAATTTGAAACGAGCACCTCAAATGGAGATGAACGTACTTGATATGTAGGCTCGCGAACGAATTACGCTTCTTTCGCAGCCCGCTGTGTTCCACAGGACACGGGCTGGTTGGTCCGGATGATAGAGTCGACCTGCATCAACACAAACGAGTTTCGTCAGTTTTCCTACTTCTGAGCCGGCTAGGAATTTCAACAAACATACCCATCGACTGGAGCAACCGGAGCCGCGTTGCTACCGTGAGGACTAAGGCTACCATTCGCCGTTGATTGATCTTCCACCGGTAAGACGCTCATCAAAAACTGTAGAAATGCCAAACACGTTGGTACGTAAGCAAGGCTCAACCGAGAACGCACTCTACGACTTACGTTCGTGACTCCAGGCGTATTCTCACACCATAGGCAGAACTGCTCAAAGCTGAGGCGAGTACTGGGAGGGCACGGAGGAGGAAACGCCAAATCCACTAGTGCCTCAATTTCTTCCATCTACTCCGATGTACAACACAACCATGGGTCAGTCCTGAACAATTTTCCCCGCGAGCAGATTGTAGGACGCACAACTTTGCCCGGAGTCGACGTTTCTGACAAGTTGTTCGTTTCCTCGTGTTGCGTCTTTGGCTTGATAAGGTCTAACGCCGACTCGGGGAACTGGTGCAACATCGTCAAGAGCTCGTGCCGTGAAATGGAGCCGGCTCTGGGTATTCACAACCACAAAATGTTTCCAGTTAGTAAAAAGCTCGTCACTATTCAACGAATGCTTCAACGTACTCGCTGAGGTCGTAGAGGTCGAAAACAAACTTGAGCTTCTCCTTTCGTGACCCTCGGAACAGAATTGCCAGACCATAGACGAACTCGTTGTAGTGAATGGAACCGGAGCCGTCCTTGTCGATCACCTCAAACAACCGTTCGCCCAGCAGTCCGCGCATGGGAAAACACTTGAGAAAGGTCTCCTTGTCCACGCTGATGCCGCCTTTGCCGTTGGCCAGCCCCTTGAAAGTCTCACGTAGCAGTCGCATCTCTTCATCTCCGAATCTCTTCATTGCCTCCCGCTCCTCCGACGTCACTCGACGGCCCGAAAACTCTCGAGACAACGGCGAGTTCCCCATCGCAGCAAAAACTTACAATTACCTTCTTGTTGTCTGCAGCAAAATGGGAAATGAATGACGTTGAGGGTGAAGACAATAAATAGCGTGGTCAGTTTTGCGTGAGAGCGTGATCGTTGTCTCTTGCTGGTTCTTCCACGGGCGGACACACCAATCAAAGGCTTGACTTCAACGCGAGAAACGATAGACTCAATTAAGCTTTAGGACCACGGCGACCAGAGTCTACCCCACAAGGTCATTGATCCAGATCGCGCGTCCTCCAAAACATGGTACGGAACGAGCGCACCCTTTTCAAACCTCAACTTTCTATCCTGCTATAGCTTTCATCCTTCACTCTGCGCAATCCATGAGCGTCGGGTCCATCAAAACGTCCTTCGGTGGCGATATCTTGCTCAAGTCGTCGATTTTGGACTCCGATGAAGTGTTGACGGCCTCCTTATCCTCGGCAGCGGCCATGTCGGTGGTATTCGGACTGGCAACCGGGTCCAGCCGTAGCGACATTGACTTGGGTGTAACTTCGTCACTCTCTTTCTTTGGCGAGTGCTCAGACGTCTGCGAACTGGATGGCACCACTTTGTACCCTATCTTTTTTGTGGAGGCTTCGCAAAGGAAGAGGCTGCGCTCGCCGCGTGCTTCAGTGTTCCGCAGTACGCGCGGTTGGGGGTCGATGACCTTGTAGAGAAGGCTGAGGTCGCCATGGTGCCAAAGCTTGGTCCGAATACGGTCAATAACTGCATGGGGATGAAGGAACGCGGCCTCTTCCTCGAAGCGCGTACATTCTGCAATCTTGTCATCTAACTGCTTCTTGAGACTGACCACTTCATCCTGCAGGTTGTTGATCTCGCTCCGCAGTATCGCGTCACTCTGCGCCAACTCCGAGGCGAGCTCTGAAATCGTCTCGTTCACAAGAACCGTCGACTCTGCAATCTCCTGCGCTTTACGCTTTCGATCGTTCCGCTCCATCGGGAAAACCTGCAATGACCACACTGCGAAAAGCAAAGTCAACGGCAGCGAGTGACGTAACGTGACTCCGTCAAGAAATGTCGATCGTGGCTCCCTGTCGCTTTTGCAGAGAACGGTTGAGCCACAAGAATGGAAGGAAAGCAAGCTACACCTAACGGCTGCGTGGGACAGGAGGAGTTGGGCGACATAAACGTTGTAAAACTTCCATTCAACCAACCACAAGGTAGCGGCACAACGTACCTAGCAGCCTGCACACCGCATGCTCCTCTTCTTCGCATGGGCTCGCGTCTCCATGCTGTGCGTCGAGGACGTCTCCGCCTTCTCGTCCTCTTCGGTGTCGTACGTAGACTCGTCCCCCCCGTCGGGTGCAGGAGCCTCCATCAAGAGGTCGGACAGGACCAAAGCTCGGCCTTTGACTCGTCGGCTGCGCGTTTCAGGCAGGAAGGCGCTGCGAAGCAGCTTCAGGTCGCCGCTGTGCCACAATCGGCTCTTGACGCGGGCGACCACAGCGTCGGAGTCCCATTCGTTCTCCAGATCCGCGAGGCGACGGCGCAGCGCCGCGTTCTCCTGCTCCAGCGCGGCCAAGTCCGCGTCCTCCTTCAGCTCCTTTGTGAGCTTCTCGAGCCGCGCAAGCTTCGACGTGCGCGGCTCGAGCTTCCTCGCCGCCGTCCGCTTTCGACTCCGCTCCATTGCAAATGAACAAAACCTGAA
>JAHWLE010000729.1:0-17970 GCA_024679135.1 Phytophthora foliorum
CACTGGTAGGAGTTTAAGATGACCTTCTCAATAGATATTCGTTGGAGAGGCATCGTGCTCATGTACGTTTATTCGATAGACACAGCTACAGTAGCTGGTGTACTAGGACTCTCTGAGCGTAGTCTTACTCGATGGTACAAATTATTTCGTACTACAGGCAATGTTCTGAAGGAAGAGCCCCGCGTGAGGACGTCGCGGTGGCCAAGAGAGGTGTGTGCGTTTGTTCGGCAGTATGTTAAGTCCCATCCAACCTTCTACTTTGAAGAGCTGCGCTACGAACTACGCACTCGCTACAAGGACACCATTAACCTCTCCGACTCTACAATCTGCCGTGCTCTACGCTTCGACCTCAAGTTGACCAGAAATGTGCTGACAAAGCGTTCACGTGAGAGTTTGCCGCGCGAGAGGCGGGAGTATGTTGGGCGCTTAATGCCGTTCTACAGTGGGCCAGACCAGCTAGTTTTTATTGATGAAACGTCAAAGGATAGAAGGTAAGACGCATTCTGGTTTTTATTGTGCAATGGCTGTGTGATCTAATGTTGCTATAAAGGTTTATGCTACGCCGTCATGGTTGGTCTGCCAGGAATACACCCGCGCACGTTACGATCCCGTTCAGCCGCGGCAAGCGCGTCTCGCTTCTGGCTGCGATGGATGTCCAGGGATTCTTCGCGTGGGGAAACGTTGAGGGGACATTTACGCGTGTTGGGTTCCATGAGGTTTTCAAGACCAAAATCCTGCCGTTTCGAAATCCGTGGCCTCTCCCTCGCTCTATTGTTGTCATGGACAACGCCAAGATTCATATGTACAAGGAGCTCCAGGAGCTTATTCATGAGACTGGTGCGTTGCTTTTCTTCCTGCCTCCCTACTCCCCCGACCTCAATCCCATTGAGGTCAGTTTCTCTTTGCTCAAGCGATGGATTCAGCGCCAAGCGAATATGGCGTTCCGTGAAGACCCGCTTGCTGTGCTGAACGTCGCCATGCATGCCTGTACTCGACAGAAGGAACAAGTGGGAGAAAACTTGTACAGCCACTGTGGTTACAAGCACAACGCTCTCTCTATTAAGGAAATATAACAACGTACCATGCCCCTTCGAGTTGCTACCCACTCCTTCGCTTCGTGTGCATCTACGGATTTGGGGCATCCGCATGATCAATGTCCTCGATGTCGTTTGCAGGAGCTGGATTGTTCACGCTGGCAGGTGCACGAATCGGCGGGCGCAAGCTGTAGTTGGGTAACCCAAGAGCAGCGCGGAGATCGCTAATGTTCACCTGCAATGGGACTGGCACGTCCTGAATCTTGACGCGCACGAGGTAGTATTCAGCGCACGCTTCTTGCTGCACAGCTTCTATCGCTTGTTCCATCGCAGCTTGTTGAGCGTCCACATGTTGCAGCTAGTGGAACGTCGTGTTGTCGGGCACGACCAGCGGAGCACCCTCAGGAAGCCGCGCCTGTGTGACTGCCATGTACGTCTGAGCTGCACGTCCTGCTGCAATACCTTGCTCTCGAAGCAGTGTAGCAACTCTGAAGATCTGCTCTTGAATTCGTGCAGCGCTGGCGCGTCGAAGCGTAGTCAGCTGCTCTGCTGGCTTCGGCGCGTAGACGAACAGCAGAAGCTCGAAACCGGCATGTCCGTTCCTTCTTAGTCTCGCCTTGTGCCACGTCCTCTCTAGCTGCGCTCGCAGCGCATCGCTGTCTTGGCAGAGAACCTGGTAATCCTTTTGAGGCGCGTTGTTGTTTGGCTTCAAATAGATTTGAATTCGGCGCACCATTGCCCAGGCAGCTTGCTCTCGAAGTGCTCTTCGACCTTCGCACGCAGTACACGATAGCCATCATCTACACGAAATACAAACGCAGGAGTAGACGGTACCTTGTCCCGACACGATGCGTACGGCACACCGTTCTTGATATTCAAGCGGCACGTTAGATACTCAGGTAATGGAATGATAACCTCCATCGCAGAAACGACATTGAGCCGCAGAAACAAATGCACACAAATCCTCGTTCGATCCGTCTCGTACAGCAATCTCTCTGCCGCTGATTCCTCGTCTGCTCGCTGCTGCTGCGATCTCCTCTGCCGTCGCTGCTCACTCGATTCTCCACGGCTGCTAGCTCTCCAATACCACGTCGAACAGCCGCTTCAGCTCACTCCACACACGCCAACCAAGTAAAATGTTTGCAGAGGGAACGGAACCCCCATCTTCCGCGTGCGGAGCTTTCCCACCGCGCCAATACGGGCGTATTGGCGCGGTGGCGTGTGCGGCACGGAGCATGAGCCGTCGTCGTCTGAGGCGCCTGATCTCTTGCTGGCTTGATTCTGAATGAGGGCGGACTGGAGAGAACGCGTGGCGCTGCTCTCTTTGTCCAACGAAATATAATAGCCAATCAGAACTGAGCAATGGGTAGGGTTCTGGAAATTTTTAGTGCGACAATGCTGCTGATTGCCAAGTCCGATTTGGTTCCGCAAGTTCTGTGCAGGGCTTGAGACCCGCCGGCAGAACGCTAGAATGGCACAATACCTTTTCTTTTGATACGGGTACGTAACCTAAAATAAACTTGGATATAGCGTCCCTTTGAAAACCTGTGACTAATATGATACCTGTTATATTACATGTAAAACCAATCCAGAGTTCTCGTTGTGGTCATATTCACCGTGAGATAACATAATTGTACCATATATGTAATACATATTAAAATATACTTCATACAAACCTGAGGATAACCGTGTTTTAATAATAGATATCCTAATGACACTTAGTAAAATCCAGTGGATGTTGACTGTAGCGACTAGGGAAGACATCAAAACCCAATAACCCAGAAATGTTGCACGAAGATAGTGGGTCAAACAAAGATAGCATTCGGGCCAAACGGAGATAGTACAGTGCTTGGCGCCTTAGAGAGCTACCTGATATATCCGAGTTTGACGGGGTTCGCGTTCTGATAGGATAGCGCTGCATGCGAACAGACGAAAAAGTATTGATTTAGTTTAGTATGTGGCCCACACTCATAATTCTATCTGAGAGCAGTCTCCGGCATCGCATCCCACGGGTCGTCAAGCCACCCCATCGTATCTCCCGTATCAACAGCGCATGGATCATTTTCGCCAAGTAGGACAGGTAGCACTGCGTCTGCGGTTCTGTCGTTCAAAATACGCCCCTTCAACCATGCAATCTCTCCTTGATCCATCGGCTGCAGCATCGCGGTTTTGACGGGGTTCGCGTTCTGATAGGATAGCGCTGCATGCGAACAGACGAAAAAGTATTGATTTAGTTTAGTATGTGGCCCACACTCATAATTCTATCTGAGAGCAGTCTCCGGCATCGCATCCCACGGGTCGTCAAGCCACCCCATCGTATCTCCCGTATCAACAGCGCATGGATCATTTTCGCCAAGTAGGACAGGTAGCACTGCGTCTGCGGTTCTGTCGTTCAAAATACGCCCCTTCAACCATGCAATCTCTCCTTGATCCATCGGCTGCAGCATCGCGGTAGTATTCTTGGGCAGTTTAGCGATAACCACGTGCGAAAGCTCCACCTCCGGCGCTTTGTGAACGGGCGCATTGTCGTACAACAGCAAGATCTTTCTGTTAGCAGCTTGCATCCTTGTGTTGAGAGCTACCAACCAGACTTGGGGCATTGTGCTGGGAAGCCACACTGGCAATTCAAACTTCCCGCCGGCTTTTAAATGCACTTTGACTTGATTTTTGTAGGGAGCCTTCCATTGGAACAGCCGATCAGAGCAGACGTCTAAACCTCACACGATCAGTAGGTTGGTCTCTATCTTCGAATAACTTATAAACATTTAATATTGCAGGTGATTAGTTATGAGGTGGCTCTCTAAGACGCCACGCACTGTATCCTCGTGGGTTATAACGGTACGCCAGGGAACTTTACCAACATGCAGTAAAAGAAGCTGCCAGGCAGAAACCTTCATTCGACAAACAAAGTAGCTCACTGTTGGTAAGCCTTACACTGTAAGGTCGCAACAAATGACGCTTTGCTGCTATACAGTGGAGCATCGAGCACTAACGCAACTTACTCTTATGGTCCTTCCTCTGTCGCTCACTGTCGTTGGGATCCGTCGGGAGGATGCCTCATCATTAATGAGTCCTTACGACAAAGCTTCAAGTAGCAATTGGACTATTCGATAACAGAAATCCAGAGCTTCCCCGTGTAAAACACGGCATTAGTTTTCGTGTTTGGCCAAAAACAGCTGACAGATACAGGTGATAATGAGGGCAGTACTGTAAATCACGGAGATATACACACGGTAATCCAGGCTCCCCACGTAAAAAGTGTGAGGGTATGCCTTCTTTACGTCAATGCATCGATTTTTTATAATGATGCTTCGACTACTCCTTCACTAGCGGGCATCGGTGTTGCGAAGACATCTTCTGAACCTGCAGGAGTGCGCGACAGCACCGATTGCTTCACCACTATCAACGCGCTAGCTTGTCGGCATTTTTGGTACTGAACTTCCTTTTTTGCATTGTGTCTGGGACCCTTGACAGCCTCTCCAGTACGGGTCACCAAGCTTTAACCATTTAACGTTTTCTTTTCTCGTGCTTACTCCATCCGGTCACAAGATGAAGTTTTCTCATGCGTGCTCGATGATCCTTGGGTCCCTAATCGGAGGTTTCTGTCGACTTTAGGAGGCAGAGGCCAGTTTTCCGTTCAACAACAAGGCTGCGAAGTTCAACGGTGGTGACCAGACCCCAAGACGACAATGCACCTTCGCAGGATTATGGTATATCGCATGAGAAGAACTCAAGGAGCAGGTCTTAAGAGAAGCAGGTAGTGTAGTAACACCAGCTAATTCGTAGTTTTTCCTACTAGCCGATAAGCTTACTTCCGAGTCTCAACCTTCTTTCCAAGTCACCGACTTCGCACGATGCTCTACCCAACACTTCAAGCTGGAGCCTATCTTCTTCTACGCCCGGAAGACTCAAACGGTCCCAGAACTCGTGCCGTCTACGCGATCATAACCAGTGTGAACAGAACCAAGGTCATGGCCAACACTTTGCAGCCCAGCACTACCGAGGAGGCCATCGAAGTGCCACAACAAGTCGCAGAACTACGCGTAGTTCCTAGGTCAGAAGCAACTGGACATCAACTTGGCGTTTGGCTACGCGTCGCTGTGTTGGTAGGGGCCGACAACCGCTACCGTTATGGCTAAGTCCGAGGCTATTCCGGTCGCCGACTGAACATCTGGACGACACAAGGAGAATCGTCGGTTACACGCCGCCAAATTGCTGGCGAAGTTCACCCCATGGCCACAACGGCATTGGGGTTTCAAGCCTGGAACAAACAGACTTGGCCAAAGAGACGGCTATTCGCACTGCACGAGAGTCTTACGAGAAAACTGCAAGTTCTTGGGAGGAGGACAACAGAGCTGCCAATAGTGACGGAATAGCTAAGCGAGATAGCTGCGCAATTTCCCGCCATTCATTCCGGAACTGATCAGGTCGAATGGATGGAGACGTCGTCCGGGGTGATTCAGTCCTTTTCACTACAACACGCGTTATTATTTGTGATCTACAAGGAACAGCCTGTCACCCCGCCACCAGGTTTACTCAGACACCTAGGTAGCTCGCTGGCAGACGAACCCCATTCTTTCCAGTCATGGATTAATCGAGGAATCACTATGAGCACCGGCAACACGCTCCAAGTAGAAGACGTTTCCGCACGTGACTTCCCAGCGTCACTACCAGATGCTGAAGAGTCCGAAGGGGACCACACAGCTGCGAATAGAAGGCAGCCATCCGCTGCGTCGGCCAGCCAAGATTTGCAGCTCCGCCACGACGACGACGGTGGCAACAGGCACCAAACACGGCCAAATTCATCTCGGCTGCACGATGAAGGTGCGAATCAGCGGCTGAGCTAGAACTGATCGAGTGCATTCGAGAACACATGCCTCATTTGCTTCGACCATTTCTAGAACGCACAGCTACCAAAAGTCAGGCCCAGCAAGCGGTATAACGGGCCAAGTGTGTCCGTTATCTAGCTTACACTATAGACTGCAAGGAAGCGCGGGAGACTCAGGGCACTGAGTCTAAGTATGGGATTGGTGTCAAATTGAACTCTGTTTTATTATTGGGACCAGGGCGGCTGCTCCTGGACCCGTGTGAACCACTCAAATGTATGTCAACACCTGATTGGTCGAAATGGGTCTGAATCCCGACTTTCAACCAATGACGTGATGACAGCGAAGTACGCGCTAGCTGCGTGCTTATGTATCTACTTTGTATATCAAGCTATATAGATCTACCTACATATGTAACTACCTACAGCCCGTTACAAGCGACAACTGGTCGTGCTCGCCAAGCATCAACGGATACTAGCCCTGCTCCTCACAAACGCAGCAAACGTGCCTTTCTCGCTACGGAAGATCAAGAACGAGTTCACCAAGTGGTTACGTCTGAGGTTCACAGAGGTAAGCGTGGAGAGGAGTTCATGGAATTTCTCACGACTTCGTCACTGCCTCTTGACTTTCATCCAGGTATGCTGTCGCGCGCGTATGACATCAGCTTTGGGTCAAAAGGATTATCTCTCGATCATTTCGGTCGCATCGGCTATCTTGACAGGCTTCGAAAAACAGCAACAGGAAAAGTGGATATGACCGATTTCACACTGTCAATACCGCCAGCCCCTATCATGACTTCCTGGACCCAGCTGTACTCAGCTACTAGCTGTTTTTTGCAGTACTGCAATCAAATGTGTGATCCGGTCACGATCCAGATTGCCACCACTCTTGAGAATTTTGTCCTGCAACTAGAAGGATGGAATCACTGGCGGTCTGACGAGCTTCCGACCTTAGTTTTGTGAATCAATGCTACTCTGGAACGCTATCGAAACGCAGCGGCGCGAGATGCCCTGCCCGGAGCCATATCATGTGCAACAGCCATTGAGTGGTGACGATCACCAACCCAGACCTGCAGGCACTGCTAATTACGGCCATATCCGAACGATCCACTCGATCTCAGACAACGTCCAGTAGAGACGAGTCCCGCCGCCGATCGCAAGAGCCCAAATCTCGGCAATCCAAGCCTCAGTCGGAACGGAAAGTCCCAGTCGACGTCGTTGCTGCATTATCACGGAAAGAGGGAAAGGAAATATGTCTTCGGTTCCTATCAAGGCGCGGCTGTGCGTCAGCGGATCCGGCCGTATGCAAATTCCCAATCCTTGTTCACTTTTCCCCTGCAGCAATTGACACTGTCGTTCGCCAGTACATCAATAACAAACACGGCGGGGTAAGCGAAAAATATGCTTAAATGAACTGAAGATGCCCGATCCGTGATAGTCGCTCACGACTCGGACCGAGATGGAGTCCAAGCACTGCTGATGAGCAACAAATGAATTGTAAGTACGTGCTCACCAGATACAACAACAGAAACTGGACTTCGCGATCACCAAACAACTGCGGAAGCAAGCCTCCGTGGTTCTTTGGGGCGTCTGATATATTAGACAGACACAGCGCGTTGCGGCAACACTGCATACTCAATTGACTTTTCTTGGGGGAATATTTCACAAAATGGACCTGCATCAGGCCCACCACGAGACATCACGCGGAGGCGAAACATCTGCCAAAGTGAATTTCTCCAGTCCGGTGAGGAGGAACGCCGCACATCGCCAACCTTCTCTGAGAACAACAGCTCCTCTCATAAAAAACCTTCGTTTCCAACATTTTTCAGTAGGGCGAACCACACACCAAGTGTCATACGCGGCAGAACGTTGCGCGAGCTGCACGTAGACGTCCAGCGCGCGCTGGAGAAGAAATTGCAAACAGCCGAGACAATTCGCGACCGTCGTACGGCAGCGATCCTATCGCTTTACGACATACCAGTGCCAAGTCCGACTGCCAAGTCATCGAGCTACAACGACCATGCCACCAAGTTTCAGCTTAATGCCAATATGCAGCATGTCATGTCGGATCTGATTATCAAGCATGGCTTCACGCTACAGCAAGTAGTAGAGCCCTCCAGAGGGCAATCCCCCTCGGACCCACGCTCCAATAAAGCGCTGTCGCCAAAACGACTTCGGCAATTGCTTACAGGATACAAGTACTGCGACTTAATTTGTGATGCTGCGCAGATCGGACTCAATCCAGGGTGGATCACTGAGCTTCCAAACCAACAGCATGTCCCCTCGAATCACAAATCAGCCGACCGTCACCTCAATACGACCATCAAAAGCATTCGCGAAGGCCAAGATGGAGGTCAATATTTGGTGCTGGATGATCGCGTGCTAAATCAATTGAACAACATTCAGATCAGCCCTCTGGGGGCAGTGCCAAAAGCTAACACAGACCCTCAACTCGAGACCAGACTGATTCATGACCTATCATTTCCGAGTGGAAATTCAACAAACGATGCTTCGGACAACGCTCATTTCCGGAGGTACGCTATCGCCATGTAGCGGCCATTGCCAGACGGATCGAGGAATGTCACGAACAGAACCCGAACGCCATTGTCTTCATCCTCAAAGGCGACGTAAAAAGCGCCTTTCGACACTTGATGATGATCTCCTCGAGTGTTCAGTGAATGGGAGCCAAGGTCAAACAGCTCGGGGCTTTAATAATCGATATGGCAGCCCCATTCGGCTGGACAGGTTCATCTGCTTTCTACGGAGAATTTGGTGGCGCCATATCCTGGCTTCTGGGGCGCGAGAGCCCTGCCACAATGACAGAAACCTTGACCGACACGACGCCATTTTCTGCGTACGAGTGGGTCGACGACCATGTATTGGTGGAACCGGATATTCCAGGGAGGCTTGAAACAGCAGCTACTGCCCTGAGGCTGGCAATGATGTCTGTGCTTGGACCGCGATCAATCAACGAGAGAAAAATTTCAGAGTAGAGCACGAAGCTTGAAGTACTCGGTCTAGAATTCAACACAATCACGCGGATTGTATCAATGCCGACTGCAAAACTCTCGAAAACTCAAGACCGAGTGAGAAGTGCCACCAGAAAGTCGAAAATCTCAAAACCTGACCTGCAATGCCTGCCTGGTAGCCTCCGACACGTAACGACGTGTTTTTGTTGCCCGAAGAGGCCTGGGAGTCCGGACGCCGTACCTCAGAACGCTGGCGTCGTACGACGTCGGTGTGGTGCTGAACTCGGTTCGTCGCTTGTTTCACACTCTCGGAGAGCCTGTCGGGTTAGCAATGAAGCGTGAACCGGCTCAACGACGACCCTCGTCACCGAGTAGACGCAAAGCGATTGCTGGAAGCTCGACAGGAACTTCACGATACCGTTCAGTGTCTTCGGTTGTCGATGCGTCGGAAAGCGAATCGAGTGTACCAGGACGCATGACTCTAACACCTGAGGCTTCTCCATTTTAGCCGACGGGAACGGCAGCCGCTGCAGCGTCTCCGTCAGCGATGCCTGGGATGCCAGCAGATATGTTCCAACACGCAATGGAAACACGCATGAGGGGAATGGCTGGAATGCCAGCGCCGACGTTTCCTGCGCCAACTAGGACGGCTTCGGGCGTCCCTGTTGCTCCGGTGCCGAGCTCAAACGTTTCGATGAGGTCAGTTAGCCCGCCAGCAACCCCGTCTGTTCCGCAAGCAGCATACCCAGCGGACGATCCAGACGACGTCTTCGATCTGGGCACCGAAACTGGGGCGACTTCGCGCGCAGCGGTGGTGTCGTCGGATTCGACAAGAGGATCCATGACCCGTATTTGTATTTCAGCGACGTCGGACTTGAAGTCGTTCAGTGGCCGGGATGCCAGCGAAGAGAAGTCACGCACACGGCTTACAAGTTGCAGTCAGCGGCGAAACGAGATGGTATGTCCTCGGCAGCGATGTGTCTATTGCTGAACGACCTAATCACAGGACCTGCACGTCAATGGTATCTTCAATTGAGTCGTATCATACGATCATCGTTGAGAGAATTGTCTTCACAGTTTCAGTATCAATACGATGGAAAAAAACATCCCCGTCGTACGCAAGTACTACCACGCGACCAAGCGGTAGGACGAGACTCCCCTTGAATATTTGCATCGGTTGAACTTCACGGGCATCCGGGCCAAGCTGAAGGTCAAGGACGGCACGCAACGGAACGTCGAAAGCATGTCGAACATTTCATCGACACCTTGGGCTCACACGAGCAGGCGCTGGCCGACCAACTCATAATGTTGAGAATCGAGGATGCTGAAGCACTCGAGCTAGTGCTTCGTGCCCGTCAACGAAGCCGAGACCGACAAGGCAAGGTGGTTTACAATCCGACGAAGCTTCGAGCGAAGACCCCGAAACCTTCTCCAGCGAACGCCGTCAATTCGCTGCTGGTCCAGGGTGACGAGGTGCTCGACGAATACCCAGTGGTTGCACATGTCGATGATGAGCGTCGAGAGGAACCCGTGAAGGTCTCAGTGATTGCTGCTGTGAACAGCGGCGAAGAGCGCTCGACGGAACCTAGGCCGAGACCTCCGTGCACGCATTGTTGGCTGACGTTGCACAAGAGCGAAGACTGCTGGACAATCATGACATGCAGTGACTGCAACGGCCGTCACCCGTCGGAACGCTGCCTCAAGTTGTGCAAGGCATGTGGTGAACTGCACGACGCTGAAGTTTGTTGTTTCGAGGAATTTTTCAACGTGATGCGTCAATGGTATGTGCCGCAGCGCCATGCTGGAATGCCTCCGCCCGATGAGCCCAAGCTACGCTGACACCGTCAAACTCGTGGAAGACAACTACTTCCGCTGGGAGTTCAACATGGGGAAAATATGGTAAACTAGATATCTCGCTGGGTTTGAATTCAGTACGAGATGAGCGATTAGTGAACATCTATGCATATGTTGGTACGACGTCGATGAGAACGGTTAGTGGAATCACGACAGAAGTCCAAGATTGGTTTGGGGGATGTTGGCCCACGGGACTCGCAGTTCGGAGATAATAATAATTTCTTTTTTATCAGCTTTAATTGTTTTGACATTTTTCTGTGTGTACCGCAAAGCACATACCATAGAGCACGGATACTACTAGTACATGTAGTATATCATAGAGCACACTTTCCAAATCGCCAATGAAAGCGCGTGTGGATAGATCACATCTCATAAAGCACACTAGGAAATATGACGATATTACCATGAATATCATGTTAGGACAGACACAACCGCGCTGCCAGTCATATTCGTTGCTAGCCGCTCGTATTGCTCTTGCGATGGCTCAAAGTTCGCGTGCTTAAATTCTTAGATAAACCTACGATGGCAGAAACTGTGGCTTAGATTGTCGAAAGCGTCTAGACCTGCATTTCTCGTCCTACAAAACGGATCGACCGGTAACCGTGGACACCTTGGACAAACTGGATGTCTGGATGGGCGACAATCTCGTCCCTCGAGATTACGGCTTCGTCACGACGAAGTCCAACCGGTACGCCGAGTGGCAAAACTTGGTGTTCGGAGCCACTCGAGAAGTCGAGGAGACGGTAGTCGTCGAGGAAGACAATTCCACTCTGGTGCAGCGCGCTGAGTATCCCACCCCGAACGCTATCTTGCGACGAAACTCGGCGGAGGAATCCGAAAAGCTAGAAGAGACCGAAAGGGCGCCTCAGATCCTAATCGTCGCTTCGGTAAAGCTCCAGGATGCAGCGGGTGATGCAGAGCGGTGGAAGACTTGACAGTGCAAGATCCAGTGCCGGATGACGTCGAAAAGAAGTCCGGAGACTGTTTCACTTAGCGGCCTTCACCAAACCCGATTGCAGATGCGTCCACGCCGACACCGTTGCCCGAGGTGGGAGATACAGTTTGCTACCACGAAGGAAACGACTTGTGGGCGGGGGATGTGGAGCAGGAGATGGCGAAAGTTTCTGTGTCTTTGCCACAAGAGGTGAAGGTCGAGGCCTTGAAGGTTGGAAAACCTGATGACGTCCCGCCGGAGATGGCCATAGCTATGGTGCTGTAGTGGCAGCAGCATTTGACCTCTGTGGTCACATTGAAGTTGAAAGCGGCGTATGGGTACATCATCTATGAGTGAGCCGTTGGGATATCATTCAAAGACGTGTTTCTTTTATTAGGGTCCTGGCCTGCGAAACAATACCGCATACATGTATTAAATTGTCCCGTACGACCGCTTAGCTGCTGACACATACATACAACCATCTTTTGAAGGTGTCTGGGTTTGAAGCGAGCCCGTCACGTCTGTATCTGTTGAACGTTGACATTAAGGAGCGATGTGGACCGTGGACTCATATCCAATGGTTGGTTTGGCCGATTAAGACTGTCGAACGAGCTTCATGTCGATCGTGATAAACTACGACGTCATTCATAATTTCACACAATGCCGGGCAAGCAAAAACAACTTGCCGTGACTCGCATGGGTAAGAGAGGTATCAAGGTGAAACCTGCCTCGACACCTCTTGTAACTACAACACTCGATACCATTTCAGCGAGCGAGTCGCTGCAACATCTACATGAAAGTGTACCGGTGTCACATGACCGTCTTTCGCCCTACCAACGTCTTCTGCGACTCACAGCATCGCGGCCGCCCGAAGTTTGCGCCAATCGACGTGTTCTATCTACTCAACGTGGACGGTAGCTGCTTTTTCCGATTTGCTGTGAAGTCTCATGATATAACTTGGGCTGTCGTGTTGTTGGTGTAGATCTGCAGACACTGCTAAAGAAGTCGCCAAAGGGTAGCATACGCGCTTGCATTTCAGATTTTGCGCTGGGGAGAGGAATAGATGATAGACAAGGTGGGCATATCAATGAGCGGAATGGGAGCAGGTTGCCAAGGAATACAACGCTTGCTCGGAAGCAAAGGCAAAGCCACGTAGTGTGGACAGCCTGAAGCGCCAGTTCTTGAGTCTATCTCAATCTACCAAGGTTGGCCGACGTGGTGGTTTCAGCTCCGTCCACCATTTGGCCTCAGACATCAAGCGCAAGCTTGCACACAAGGAAGTCATCCACCTCCGCGAGACAAGTTATGTGCAGCAACATTGCAATGGTCAGCTACTATCTGAGCAGCGCTCGCATAGCGGAATCCACGAGACGAATGGCGGGGCCAGTGAGGGACATATCGAATCCAGTGAAGCACTGGGTCTAGGATTACCACAGGCACCTCCGATGCCACCGCTGGTGTGTGGTGACCACAACGCATCTGCGCTCAATAGGGACGCCGTGTATCCGGCTTTCGATCAGACCATAACACCGGCCCAACTTCCAGCTCCAGCAGCATCGGTTAACCTGAAGGGTACTCATTGCGATAGCATCCAGTTCTACCTGTGGTTTCAGCAGTACGGAAAACAACAATGGTCAGCGTGGAATGCAGTTGATAGTCGTGAAGCAATGGACAGAGGAGACCACCAACGGGAGCGTAAAGAAGATCTGCGAGACGCAAAGGAAAGACACAGGGAACTCTTAGCATGCGTTACTTCTCTCAATCGTATGTAACAGGAACGATAACAAAATGATTTTGGTTCAGACACACCCGACTACGAATGTTGTGTGTAGCGTTGCAGAGACTTATATAGTACTGTACAGCAAAGAATACAGGATGCCAACAATGTATTGCCGAATAACCGAGTCGCGTACATTTCCCCATACTACTGCATCCTTGATTAAAGACTTTTGCGCTTGAAACTGCGGGGGTGAATCTCACCAAACGAGACGGCAAGCGCAAATCTAACGCCGTCTGGTATCGCATCAGCATCTACAAAAGCATGCTATTCACCACACGCTAGAAGTCATTATCTAACTTCACCCGCGGCGGACATGTACAGCGTTCGTTAGTGTTTAAGATGACCGGCCGTGGTAGAGGCACCCTAGCCGTGGGAAAGGGGGACGCAAAGCGCCATCGGATAATTTTGAGCGACAACATCCAGGACATTTCGAAAGCCTCCCTTTGCAAACTCGCACGACGAGCAGGCGTCATCCGCATGTCGAATCTAGTGTGTGAAGAGGCCCGCGCTGTACTCAAGGTGTTTGTTCGCAACTTGGTTCAAGACGCGGTTATGTTCACTCAGCACGCTAATCGAAAAACAGTGACCACAATGGATGTCATCTGCGCGTTAAAGCACCAAGGGCGAACCCTCTACGGCTTCTCCGTGTGAAATTTCTGTGTTTTTGCTAAATTTCTAATATAAAAGACGGCGACTGAGCTTTGATCGTGCTTCGAACTACGAATCCGCTCGGGCCCACCGGCCCGAGGATGCAATACTGTACCTACCATAATGAGCTACCGGTAGTTTCAACACAGACAACGCCAACATCCAAACTGATGCTGTATTTTATACGGGGAAGCTCTGGATTTCTGTTATCGAATAGTCCAATTGCTACTTGAAGCTTTGTCGTAAGGACTCATTAATGATGAGGCATCCTCCCGACGGATCCCAACGACAGTGAGCGACAGAGGAAGGACCATAAGAGTAAGTTGCGTTAGTGCTCGATGCTCCACTGTATAGCAGCAAAGCGTCATTTGTTGCGACTTACAGTTTAAGGCTGACCAACAGTGAGCTGCTTCGTTAGTCGAAGGAAGGCTTCTGCCTGGCAGCTTTTCTCACTATATGGTGGTAAGGTTCCCTGGCGTATAACCCATGAGGATACTATCTTCATTTGACCCACTGTCTTCGTGCCACATTTCTGGGTTATTGGGTTTTGATGTCTTCCCTAGTCGCTACAGTCAACATTCACTGGATTTTACTAAGTGTCATTAGGATATCTATTATTAAAACACGGTTATCCTCAAGTTTGTATGAAGTATATTTTAATATGTGTTACATATATGGTACAATTATGTTATCTCACGGTGAATATGACCACGACGAGAACTCTGGATTTCTTTTACATGCAATATAACAGGTATAATTTTAGTATCAGGTTTTTCAAAGGGACGCTATATCCAAATTTATTTTAGGTTACGTACCTGTATCAAAACAAACGGTTATTTTGGGCAAAATGGTATCCCCTCAAGACTCTGGATCTAAAATCCAGAGAACAACTAGCTTAGCTCGAATGACACCTGCATGCAAGCGTCCCACGAGCTGAGGGCTCGAAGAGCAATATTGGGCTGCTCGCCTCAAATCGCGAGCACAATATCCGCGCTCTCTCAACTAAGTACGACGCAAACGAGCACTGCTCAATATGAGGACACTCAATTGGTTAATAATCTAGATTTTTGAGCTGACATTGCGAGCGATGCAAGCCTTCATAAGTCCCGTTGCAAGCTCCACCACAACGTGTATGTACTACGGAAGCCAGCATTGTCGCCTTCAGGACGAGTCGCCAACGTGCATATCAGCAGTATGTTCATTTTGCGGCCTGACAATTTTTATCCAATCTTAGAGGTGATCTACAAGCAGCTCCCCTCCTCAAACCGATTGCCTGAGGAGCAGCCGAAACCTCACGAGCGCGCTCACAACGCTTTTGCCCTCACGCTCGGTCCCGCGAGCACTGCTCACGGCCAGCTCGTGGGAAGCTTGCCTGCATGTGTCTCAAGCGGTAAAGCGAGATGATACAGCGGGTTGAGGTGACAATTTCGCCACAGTACCAATGGCAACAACGAACTACTTCGCACTTCGTAAAAAATGCATAGAGAAGCATCATGCCTAATTTGCGAAATAGTATTGGACTTCTCCGTTATATTACATATAGCACTCAACACCCGGAAGGTACAGCATCAGAAATAAGTAAAATCCAAACAACAGATTCCGTTGACTCTAAATGTTATTCCTTCTCCAAGCTCTCCGGCATGAATAAGGCATCCAAAGCCTTTTCAAGTACTTCAGTCGCATTGGCAATCATACGTCGCTTTAATTTGGCAACGTTTGTTCTGCTCTGACACCGCTGAGCCAATGTTGGATTTGCCTCACGCACTTTGGCCGTTAGTTACAGCTGGAAAGCTTTATACTTCACGAAGAAGTCCACGAGATAAATATTCGCTGGCGACTAGCCATTCCGTGTACATGATCGAGCTCGTGGGCTTATGAAACGTGCCAGCATGAAGAATGTGGTGACAAGCCGCATAAGCAGCGCCTAGTAGTGTGGCATGGGCTAGCACATCGTCTCCAGAAAATTGTAGAAATCGCGAACAGTGAGGGGCGTGTTGATTCAAACTCGCAACGTAAAGTGCAAAATCTCGGCTTATGACAAACGAGGGAACGAGGTCTTCTAAGACATCCGCTCAACGCGCGACTACAAATTTCGTGACCAAGTTGATGACCGGAGGAGGAAAATCATCATAGATAGTTGACAGTATGAGCGAAGTAGCTCATTGCAGTCGTGACCTCAGTACACATTAGGATGGTAAAGAGCTTCTTCATTTTTAGTTTTCCACAAACAACTCGAAGCAAACATATCAAAAGTTTACGAAGAGCAGTGGAAACATATACAATGCAGTCAGATCCATTCCAAAGATGGCGCTGGAACATTAAACCAAATCTGTGAGGTGCCACAAGAAGATTTGAATTCTTGTCTGATGCTGTACCTCCCCCACAAGTGTCACTGCTCCAGCTAAAAGAAACATTGCTATTCGAGTTCACATTCTACAACTTGAACGGAGAAGCAAGCGGTACGTTTCGTGATCCATCACGCCTGGGGAAATAATTGAGTAGTGACGTCACCAGACAAACAGAAACAACTCGAAGCTGCCACGTTGATCGCGTGTATTTATCTCTCGGAGTATCTCATTGACGATTCACCTCAAATTGATTACTTCCCATTGGAGTTGCTTCATGGTAGCTAATTGGTACTACTACATGTAGTAGTAGCTCGTCGATCCTTTTGAGGCTAGCAAGTTGCAACGCTCGCACTCAACCCTTTAAGCCGTCATCGTTTAGTGCGACTATCACTAGCAGAAACACGTTTGAAAGCCGTGGCAAGATGCCGAGGTCTACGCCACAAATACAACCTTCCTCTTAAAGAACGAATGTCTTTCGTAGGTGTGCTCCTTGTGCGCGCCTCTCCTTTTTTTTTACACGGCTGAGCGGAGTTCCTGTGCGTTCAATACTTCAGAATGTTATTTTTTGCAGCATGTTGTTCTACATGTACATGTACGTTGTAGATCACTACATATCAAAAGAGCAAATTGGTATCAAGCGTTGGATATTTCTTTAGAGTATTTGCCAATGTTTGTACATGTAAATTAGGAGTCGAGCTCTTGAGTTAGCTCCCTCCCAAGAGCTATCCTTCCCCTCTTGACCGCCAAGTACTTCACTTAAGCAATTGCAACGATAGCGTTGACAACACCCACCAGGGTTGCGACGACGCCCACACCCCAGCAGTTGGATCGGTGAGGTTGGATTGCGTTCGCGTACATGTACGTATACAGGCAGCGCGACACGGTGAAGACGATGAGGGCGCTGCCATGAACGGTAGCATTGCTGTCGGCAAGAACTCCGCCGCTGTGACGGGCCTCTGTCACACAGTTGCCATCGCGCCTCCGCGATGGCCAATCACCGTTTAGAGTAAATCTAATGGCTGGGACGGTGTCAACACTCGACACCGTCTCGTCCATCAATCAACCAGAGTCAAATTTGCCTACTGCTTCCTACGCTAACAGTGTAAGCTAAGTAACGGCCTTTACCCCGTTACACCTGGTAGCACTTTGTAATCCGTCCAACGACCAAGATGAACGACACGTCGATGAGCGACGCGTCCAACATTGAAGGGGTGACCGGCATCTCGCTCGAGCACGCCAGCTTTCCTCACCTGTCGGTGATCGAGTGGGAGGCGCTTCACCGCCTCGCGGCGGTGTCCGGCGAAGGCGTCATCAAGACACTGCTGACCGCCGGCACGGAACAAGAGCAACGTCTGGCCGCCCATGCGTTCATGGCACGTGAACTCGCCGACCTTCGTCGGCGGGTGTCGACTCTTACGCTGGAACAAGATCGACATCGTGAAGCTCCAAGTCTCGACCTACAGTGGCGAAGGTGCCGCTCGCCTTCACCTGAACCGGTGGTTCTTCGAGGTGGACATCGCTGTCGAAGCTCGGCAGCTGTCTACCGAGCTCGCAAGAACTCGCTTCCTTCTCTCCAAG
>JAHWLE010000730.1:0-17970 GCA_024679135.1 Phytophthora foliorum
GTGGTGATGGCAGTACCTCGGATCATATGAACATATCAAGAACACCTGTTGCTGCCTCAAGTGGAGCTCCCCGCACTGTCGGACGACCTCGTGGTAATCGACGAGAGCTGTTAGAGACTGTTGCGACACCAGACGGCCCAGCGTTAAGGAGGGATCCTACCCTAGCAGCAGCAGACGCGCATGAAATCAGACAACATCCTTCGCTCGATGTTGCAAGCAATCGTCTTGGAGGGCGGGATATCCGGATCCTTCGCGACAACCTAGCCACTATGGTGCAACGAGGGGTGAATGAGAACGGTAAACGATCGCCTACTGAGAGCGTGAACATCGATGGTTCCGCGTCGAACTCCTCCTACGCGAGGACGAAGTGGATCAGGGCGAAAAAGTGCCTCGACGAATTACAAAGCGAGATCGATGAGCTCGACAAGAAAAACTCGGTTTCAGGGAGCGATATGTTGCGTTTGCTTCTGTTCTTCCAAAAGGACAGCGAGCGCAAGTCCGAGACAGCTGAAAATCGACGACGAGCAGAGCGCGAGGAACGCATCGCTGCTGAAAAGCGAGACCGAGAAGAACGCGAGCGTATTCGACTCGAGCAAACTGAAGCAGCTGATAAACGAAGACAACAGGAGCTTCGAGAAGCTCGTGAGCTTCGCGAAGAACAGAGGCGCATGGATGCAGCCCGAGAAACCTTAAGAGACCAAGAGAAAGAAGAAAACAAGCGACGCTTTGAACAACGCCTCGCCCTTGACCGTGAGGAAGCGAGACAGCGCCACGAACAAATGATGTTGATGCTAGCGAATATGCAGAAGAAGTAGGCTAAGGGACATGATCAGACAACAAGGTCGTATCTGCAGACCGCTGAAACACATATGTATTATGCTTATGCTGTGTCTTCTTTACCATGTACGAACGTTGTACGAATCTGACTTATTTCCACCGTACGGACCCTGTAGTTCTCCAGCCTGAATAAATTATCAAGCCGCTGCTTGCGTTTGTGCTTGTTGAACGGAAGGGGTGTACAAGGCGATGGTAAACCTTCTCAATGGAGCCCATGCCCCATTCTGCAGTTTGGCGAATGTAAGTCACGGCACCAGAGATGCGTTGTGCCGCTGAGCGTACAGAAGGCACTAGACGACCTAAATCTCCTTCCTTCAGCGGTGTCATGATTCTCCCAATCATATTATCGCTGCATGGGAAGGCACTGTCAGCAATGACGCCATATCGAGGGTCTGGATTCAGATCCGGATCGAGCAGCAGCTCACGAAACTCCAAACTGGTATCGGAGTCATTCCAACTCCCGGGGCAGTTATGCTTGCTCCATACGATCAATCCGTCGGCTCCAAAGCAGAGTGTCCCGGTCACGTATACCGCATGCAACCAACCATTATAATGTGCATTTTGGATATCACGTTGAGGAGGCTCGAACACCTAGCATAGCGTATCATATTCAAAGACATTGTTAGTTTTCGTATATTCTCTTAGCTTGAGTTCACTAAAAAAAAAAATGAAAATCCACACACGGTAGTTTTTACCGTCGATGAACCCCCACGTGAACTGTAAAAGAGGCTCACGAGCTTCTGTAAGGTGCGCCAAGGCCCTCTACCGTGTCAACGTCGGCCACACGATTCTGGCTGGCGAAAACCCAACTAATGCTTGCTCCATGGCATCTTCAGCCTCGTTAAGCACGCGGCTGAGTGTGGCGTGAGGTACTCCAAAGTTAGCGCACAGCGTACCATACTCCATCGATCCAACATAAAAAGCCATCAAGAGTCCCAACACTTGATGGTGCTGCTGGAGCTTTCGTGGCCTCCCGCCCTTGGGGCGGTAACGAGGTATGCTATAAAACAGGGCAAATCGATCCAGAAGACGCATGAAAGAACTCCTGTACTCAGCATGATGAACATTGCAGCCACATTAGTAGGATTCGCCAAAGTCTACCTCTTCCTTAATCAGTAGGTCCTCTCTTACCGGCAGAGACTAGTGACAGCTAAGAAGTTTTTGTCGTTGCCGTTATTCCAAATATTCATCCACGGGGCAACGTGTGGATCTGGTAAACAAGCTACTGTTAAGTAGTGGCGGATGCGAACTATCCCAGCGTGCTCGATTCGCTGTTTCTCCTTCGTCAGCCTCCGACGAAGGTCTTGCAGATTAGCTGCCGCACGTTGTCTCCACTTCAGCTCCGACCAAAGCACCAGCACCACTCGAGCATTTCGCATGGTTACACCGCCTTCCTCCGCTGTCGGAGGAAATCGGAGAATATCGAAATGAAGGGAATGCAGTTGCAGCACGAGGGTAGTGCGGCAGGTTTCGCGCCCTTTCGAATCTTTAGATATATATATATTTTTTTTTAGTAATTTGTCCTTTTTAGGTTAGCCCATTTCCACGGCATACATTAGTTCATATACACTCGAGTCATGGGACAAAACTTCCCGTCCGGATAAAAATATTTAATATGGTTTAGGACGTCGGTTTTCTGGACTCATTTTTTTATCTGTGATTAACGAGGATCATGCCGAGATAAAAGGGTGTATAAACCCCCCCGCTATTAAACCGTTTTATGTGGTTTTGGAAGGCGCCCAATGGGGTGCCTTCCAAAACCCCTCCCAAAGGTCGCGCATTAAAAATGGGAAAAATAAAAGAATGCATTATAAGTAGGCACGCTTCATGCATTAGTGTTGTTACTCGTTCAATATACGGAATGGCTCATTGAGCATCAAGAGATATCATTCTTGAGCTTAGCCCTTAGTTCTCTGAACTGATGCTTGTCTAACACTTTAGTAAAAAATGTCAGCAACCATGTCTTCGTATTGCAATAATAGGCGACGGATAACTCTTGCCGCTCAATTTTTCTTGCACAAAACAGTATCTTACGTGAATGTGCTTTGATATCCCGTGCAGTTCGGGTTTATAGCAAATTTTAATGCAGCTTTGGTTGTCCTCATGAATGAGGTTGGTGTGCGTGGTAGCAAAGCCAAACTCTCTTAGCAATAGTTTGAGGAATATCATATCTTGCATACAGTGGCACAGTTGGCGTAGTCAGAGTCACTGAAAGCTGCCAGGCTGTCTGCTAGGTTCTCTGGTCGGACCCAGCCTTTGGTTCTCAAACAGAGAGGATCGTATGTATCCGCTATTTTTCTAACAAGTCCTTTATTGAAATTTCAGAGCTTCTTCGGGCGCAACACGACTTTGTCCAGATTGACGGATTTTCAATCACGATTTTGACAGAATATAACCAGATTGAAAATCGTGCTCTAACTTGACCATTCAGTCGCACTTATCGAGCGAGCCGCAGACTGCTTATCTACTACGGATGGTCTCCGAACAAAAAGCACCAGGGAACGTTGCCACGAAAAGGCATCTCATGTCCACGAGAAAATCTACGAGAAACAAAAAGAAACAGAACAACCTGGCGAGCGTACTACCTGCTCCAAATGATTTTGAAGGTGGCCGCCGCTTCTATTTCGTATTAGAGCTGGGATCAACTCTAGTCTGGAAGTACCTGGCCGTTGAAGACGTGTCCGTCCTATTGCAAGTTTGTTCGAATGGACTCTCGGATGAATTCGCTAAAACAATGTCCGTGAAGGCGATTGCCACGTTTGCTGTAAAAAACAACATTCACTTGGGGCGGCAATGTGGTTGCGACTGGATGAGAAGTCTCGATTTCGTTCCTCGTTCAGACGATCAGTGCGTGGATGAATCCCCATTCACTCTTGACGAAACCATGCCGATTCTTCACGTACCTGGTGGCGCCCGAGCTCTGCTGAACGCGCTAGTCCTGACCAAAAGGCTGCTAGCACCCCTGCGTAGGCGTGGCGGGGGGACTTTCGTTCCAATAGTCTGCCCTCTCATAACGAAAGACGAGAAGATGTGTCCATGCACTGAGACGGACGTGAAGCAAGTGATGAACAGAATTTACCACGGCACGGGAACACGCTTCTTCCACGAGTTCAAAAAGAAAAGAGGGCATGCCATACTTGATTTCCTGGACCATCACTGGAGCGGAATCGATGGTTCCACTTGCCAATACTGTGCTAACCTGACGCGTCCTCAGAAGAATTTCACTCGCTTTAGTCTGTACAAGTTTGATTCGCTTCGTACAAACTGCAGTGACGTGTATCGGCCGTTGAAGTCTGGTATGATGAAGGATCTCGAGTTGGTGCGATTTGTTCCTCGACCTCGAGGGCTGCGATTTCTTCCTAGTACGCTAAAACGTGGCGTATGCTATGGCCCATACGAAGGGCTTGCGGCAGGCATTGCGGATGGGGTTTTATGTGGATTTTATCTTGTGGACGGATTCAAGGCACATTGTTATTGAGAGCATGCAGCGATGTTCAACAACGATGCGTTGATCGACTCCGTTGGAGCAGTCGAATCATTCAACTAGTGATTTCAATACATGCATCCCTATGATGAACGCGTTGTACTTCATTATCACTTGCTTTTCTTTGTCATTCAAGACAAATATCGGTCTCGGATATTTTGTCGAGCATAGGTTATCATCGAATAGCAGTCTCAAGCTCGGTAAAGGAAGCCGAAAGTGTCTAGATTCCTTAGCTGTCACTTTAGTGAGAATGTTGACAATCATGCAAAGATCTTCACATTGACTTCCTCTGGAAGGCTCCATGACGGAGAACGTTTTCTGAAGGTCGATGAAGCATTGCATTTACCAAAGCATTCATCATATAGGATTGATAATAATATAAGGAATATTAAAACTATTAAAACGCTGTCTCATTGCAGCATCCATATATCTGAGCTGCAGATTCAGGCCTGGATTAGTTTCAACGCCACCAGTGTTAACCCTTTCGCGGTACAAGGGCGCCCCCCTCTAAAAGTGCGCAAAATGCGCCCTTTTACAGATGTTCAAGTTTGTTTTTACCGTCTTTTATAACATATCATAAACGGTACAATCAGCAATCATCCCACCATACTGAAACTAAGTAACAAATGTATATCAGGCACTATCATCAAATCATTGAAACTGATTTGTTACAAGGGATATGCAATGCGAGTACCGTGAATTTGTAAAAGGGCGATTTTTGCGCCCTTTAACAATCAAATGGTATACTATAGTTTACCTAAGTGGCTCGCGAAAGGGTTAAGTAACAGGATTAATGGGACAAAGCATAGCTACATCGGTCTGCGAACGATCTGCGAATTCCCTAGCTGAATTTGTAAAACCGCAGCTAAGCAGAGTGGTCGCCGTCGAGTAGTTACGCTACAGTGTTTCATCCCCAACGCTGTTAAGCTGCTCAATAAATTTCCGAATGCAGGCAAATTTTGGGTTCTCCAGCAGTATTTGGCCCATCGTAAAGGACGCCGCAAACAATCTCAGCTCCTGCCTCTACCTGTATATTCGAGGATAGTTCCCACGCTTCACACAAACTTCGCGTGTCCGAACTCGAAATTGTAGGATCAATTCAATATTTTTAGGACGAAGTGGATGCACGAAATCGTAGGGATTACCACAGATATTTCTCTTGCCTCACTGCCTCTCCCCGATAGCACTTAAGTAGGAAGCGTGGCCTAATAAGAGGTAAAGTAGCTTCGGTGTACTCACCACGGACCAAGCACGCACTTGCAAAACTCAATGAACTGCTCCTGGGATTTCTCGTCTCCTACACGGTCTTCAAAAGTTTTTCCAACCTCACCAAAGACGATGAAAATCGGCCGCACGGCATTCACTGAACTGGTAGCAAGCTCACCGACCGTGTCTGTGAATCGCGCTAACGGCATACTCCCAGGTTCCAGCTGCTGGGCAACAGCTTCAGCGACTAATTGGTTTATCACTGCTGCAGGTGACTCCTTCCCAACAAATTTGCTTGGGTTACCTTAATAGTGCTACATTCACCCAGTTCCGTCAAGAAATTGTGAATGGTCAACGCGTTCTCAAGGAGGTTCTCGTCGTGCAGCATTTTCTTGCACAGGTCGATGTAGTGAAGTGCCGTTTTGCTCAGACCGTACACGTTGTCAGCAAGCGCGATTTGCCAGTTGTGTGTCGACGAGCTCCAAACGAGTTCAGAAAATGCATCTTTTGTAGAGCCTTCACAGCATCTTGCCGGCCCATAAAGGCCAACCTCTTTGCTGCAAGTAAACACTGAAGCCGCTCCTCTGGTTTCCAGGTTGGCTGTACACTGATACGGTCAGGCTCTACACGATAACATGGATTTCCGCTCCAGTCTGGTCAGGACTCGGAAAATTATAATGGTCAAAATCGTCGTGAGCGAGAAAAAAGGCAACATTATCTCACATTACGCTGCCTTACTACTAAAAAAAACCTCCTCGATGCGTTTCAGCACTACGTCATGAAGATGGTCGAGCGTGGCATGAAACGAGTGAAGATTGATGCGAATCTCGGTGAATGGTAGCATGCCGTCTTCTTGGCTGTGTGCAGCGAGGTAGTTCTGCACGTCCTGCAAATTGCGGAAGCCTACTGTGTTCTGATCACCGCGATATCTCGGGTCAGGTGAGTTCGTCATAAAGTTGTGGTGGTCAGCTTCGTCCAGGGTCAGCAAGAAAGGTACCACGATACCCGAGCAACTGGCGTTGCTACCCTTATCAGGCGCTTCGATAGTTTTCTGGTACAGACGAGGGTCGATGTGGAACCCCTCGATAATAAGTGACTTGCCATCCTTCAGACACTTATCGATGTCGGACTTGACTCCTTTGCGCACCACTTCGCACTCCTTTTGGTACTCAGCAATGAGGTTGTCCGTGGACGGAAAACTCGTCGTTATATATGAAGTTTTCTCCTGTCTACAGACGTCAATACGCGTTAGGACAGCACGGGTTTCTACAGAATAAAACCCACAAATCTCCACAGTACCCCGAAAAGTTGCACATCAGCTCAAAGATAAGGTCGGTCTGCAGAACACTGGAGAGGTTGAGGCGGTCGGCCAGCTATTCACAGAATAGTAGAACCAGTTCAGTTGCACTTCGCTCTGTAAATCCCCACTAAGCGACGCACCTTTGTTGCCAGTGTCGACTTCCCAATGCACGCTGTTCCCGCCAATATGATGAGCAACGGAACACGATTACGGTGAAAGCTACAGTTGATAAATGTCAAGAAACAGAAAAAAACACCACATCAACTAAAATCCTACCTGGACATCATCCGATAGCACGAGATCTGCGGTTCCCCGTAGCCAAACACCAGCATGGTCTTGTACAAAAAATCCTCAAATTGCTCCTATCAACAATAACACCAATCAGCACCCCCCAAAATAAATTAATCACTAAAACGTCAAAAATCACTCCCCACCTGCACGATATCCGTCAGGTTCAAGTCCACGAGCGTCTACCACCATCAAGTCAACCTTAATATGAGCAACTTTCCTCTTTGCATCCCTTCGTCACTTCCACTCACCCTCTTCAAGTCCAACGAAATCTGCACGGCGTCCCTCGAATTGATCTGCCAATCAGACAACCGCCTTAGTGCACCTTAAGCCTTCACCCGCAACTTAAGCCTCCCACCTTGGCGCTCACGAGCGCGCGGCACAGCAAGTAGCGCGACAGGACGTAGACGTGGTCCTCCACCCACACGCGCACCTTGACGAAGTCGTACTTTGACTGGTTGCGCTTGACCACGACCTCGCTCTGTTGCGCCTCCACATCCATGAGCCCGGACAGCGCCGCGTCGTGCTCGTTGAGACTCATCTTCAATACTGAGCAATAACGCTCTGCGCTGTGATTCGCTGATAAACTTCAGGTGGTTTATGATTGGAGGATAATGGGACTACATTTCCGCCAATGGTTGCGCTGACGCATGCGCATCAATCACTTTGCAAGTTGAGCCACTGGAGCAGCGATGAGCAGCGGTAAGAAGCGCAAGCTGGCGGAGGAGAGCGAGGAGGTGGACGTGGAGATGGAGCAGCAGAGCAGCAGCGACGAAGAGGAGACGGAAATGCAGGACAAGAGCGAGGAGAGTGAAGAGGAGACGCCCAAGGAGGGTCCGGGCAGCTCAAGTGAAGAGGAGAATGAAAGCGAGGAAGAGAAGAGCTCGGAGAGTGAAGAAGAGGAGGATAAGGTTGAAGAGAAGAGCTCAGAGAGTGAAGAGGAGGAGGAGAAGAACTCTGAGAGTGAAGAGGAGAAGGAGAGTGAAGAAGAGGAGGAGAAGGTTGGAGAGAAGAGTGAAGAGAGTGAAGAGGAGGAGGAGAAGAACACTCAGAGTGAAGAGGATGAGAAGCGTCAAGTGGAAGTTGCAGACAGCTTGGAGAGTGAAGAAGAGGACGATGAGGAAAGTGAGCAGGAGGAGGACAGCAGCGAGGAAAGCGAGGTTGAGTTGGAAAAGGAACCGAAGGCCACTCAGAGACAGCCAGTAAAGGTGATGCTGCCGACGGAGAAGAAGAAGCCTGAGAAGGTGCCACAGACGATGGAGCAGAAGAAGCCGACAAAGGTGGAACCGCCAACAAAGAAGCAGAAGGTGGACAAGCCGAGTGAACCGGTGAAACTGACGGAGGAGCAGATTCAACTGAAGGCGCTCCATCGTGTGCTGGGACCCTTCACGAAGGACCAAATGGTGGAGATTCTGTCCAATGCGTACGTTTTAGGTTTGTTGGCTGGGTGCATGGACTTTGGGCTTGATCTGTGATTACTTACTGTTTGTTGTGTGCTGTTCCTCTGTCTGGTGCAAAATCTATTTATTTTGACTGGGCTTGTTATAGTGCTCTGCAATACAAGGATTTGTATAACGACCTGAAGGCCGCTGCAGGATCGGATGTGGCGCACAGAAAGGTCCTTGTGCGCGGACTATCACCACAGACGACGACGAAAAAGTTGAAGCTCATATACTCGGCTTTTGGTAAATTGGAAGACGGTGCCGTCAATATGGACAGATCAGGCAAGTCGCTTGGCCACGGATTTGTTACGTTTTCCGACATGGAGGCTTCCCAGCGCGCTGTTGAAAAGCAAATACCTATCAATATTGACGTAAGTGTATATTCTGATTTACGTACCACGTAGGAGGATTGACGATTTTGTTTGATACTTCAGGGTTGCAAGCCATCGTGTCATTTGGTGGGGATCCACGACAACAATAAAGTGCAAGATCCGCCATATCTGCATGAAGAGTCGCCAGTACCATACGGACAGCAAGGAAATCGTCCTGACAATGCAGCCAAGCGAAAGATCTTTGTTTCTGGGATTTCGGAAAATACTACTAGCAACACGCTTCGCCACGAGTTCAAGAGTTTTGGTGAAGTGGAGGATGCTAATGTGCCTTACGACCGTCAGACGAAGACGAATAAAGGTTATGGATTTGTTGTCTTCCGTGGGGAAGCAGGGGCCAAAAGCGCGCTACGCATCCCGAAGAAAAACATCGATGTACGTTGAACGCTGTGTTCGGAGCATTCATCAAGATGAACTGATTTTTATGCTGTGCTTGTTTTGGTAGGGTCGCAAAGTTACGTGCAAACTCGCTGTCAGACCAAAATCCAAAGGTGGACAGCAGCTCGAGAAGCAGCTCAACAAAAGACAGCATGCCGAAAAGGAGAACTAGGCTGGTGCCATGCCGTACCTAGGGAAGCCAGTACTTCCAATTAGATGCTGCTTTCATCTTACGAAATTTCGGGAGCACAATTCCCCAGGAAGGGTGCTTGTTAGTACTTCAAAGTAAGATCTTAAACAATAGAGTTCTGCATTTTGGCACGACATCCCTTGTTGTTATGGCGATTCGATAGATGTAGCTCGGCGATATGCAGCAGCCAGAGTGCACTTGGATTCGCTGCATAAGTCGTCTTTTTCCACGCCATCAAGCTGTATAACCAACATAATGCATGTAGCGTTAGGCTTTCTTCAAAACGAGGTGGACATGAGTTGCCTTACCTTATCAAAGAAGAGCAGACCGGCTTGTTTCTCGATGACGTCTAGCGGTGCCTGGAAGTCACGAAGGTTTTTGTTTTCTGGAATGACCTTGTTGGGCAAAATGAAGCCTGCTGTGGCAAAGCCTCTACCTCCGCGTTTTTCACCCAGCACTACTTTGAAGAAGTGTGTTGGGACCGCGACGGAGTCTGGTGGCGTGCCCAATACTGGGTAAGAAACTTCGTACTCCCCAGTTCGCTTGTTTTTCTGACCGAGCACGAAAGCGGCGTGTCAAAAAAGAATATCACAGCATACATAGCCTTCAGTTGCTCACCGTAGGTAGAAAGAGCGGGCCGGTAATGACGTAAATGGCGTCGTACTGACCCGCCAAGTAGCGCATGAACCCCTCAAGACGTGCCCAGTAGCCACGGTTGAAGCCTACACCGACCTGCGGCGACATGTTGGTCATGAGAAAGCTTTCGTCCATAGCCTCCTGCGAGTGGCTCATGTCGCCTGCATTCAGCAACCAGCATCGAATGCAAACCGTTAAGACCGATCCAACAAGGCAAAAGTTCGGTAAACAACGTACGAGCTGGTGCGAGGTGCCCCTTGTCATAGCCGCTCTTGAGGTATCGGTTCGGGTGCACTCGGAACGCCTCCGGGACGTTCTTATCCACTGCAAACTTGGAATTTGCGCGATCCGTCTCTTGCTCTACACGCAGTGAGCCCTTGGTCAGATACTCCATGACCCACGACGCATTGCGCGTGCTATCAAGTCAAGCACCAATCCAATCATACGTCAACTTCTTCAGCTTCCCTCTCTAACGCCATGCAAATCGCAAGTACCGATAGTCATACGACACGACGTAGCCCGATCGTACGCGGACGTTCGAGTCCGAGGGCATTCCGTAGCGCAGCGCTTCATGTTTTGGCAGCGTCTTGGGCTCCAGAGGCTTACGATCAATGGGGATCGGGACGCGGCGACTCGGTTTTCCAGCCTTGTTCTTTTCCTCCTCCACACCCAGAAGAATCAGCGTCCCTGCGACGCCGATGGAGATGCCGAGCGACACACCAGCCAGCGTCCGCCTGCTCGTCCACCACGCTCCACCGTCAGTCCACTCACCACCACGCTCAACAGCAATTCTACCAACACATAAAACGCTGCAAAATCATTGCAAAAGACATGGCGCACCGTACCGAAGACTCACAGGCAGCCGGTTGTACAGCGAGCGCGCCTGGGCGCTCTGGCGTCGGCCCTTCATATCTCCCCCGCCGCACAATTGATACGCTAGTGGATCCGCTGCGTGGATCTGAGTCCGCCGCTGAAAAGCACTACGATTGGTTGAAAGTGCGACCCCAGTCTGGTGTGTCAATGGTGTGGTGCAATTGCGAACGTCGATCGGTGGTCTCGGGCGAAGCGACACAATCAAAAAAGCGGCGCAACATGTCGAGGAAGAACAACCGCACCAAGATCAAGGCCCAGTACGAGCTGGAGGTGGAGAAGGAGCGGCTGCGCAAGGAGAAGCTCATGAAGAAGCGCGAGCGCAAGGCCAGCGCGCAGAAGACCAAGGAGACGGTCAAGAAGGTCTCGGCCAAGGTGGCGCGGCGGATGCGCATGCGGCAGCTGGAGAAGGAGGCGCGCGGCGAGATGGACGTGGACGAGGAGGACAAAAAGAAGAAAAAGACGGACAAGATGGAGGAATAAACTCTTCTTTTTTTTTTTTTGGTGAAGAGGTGGTGCTCGTTGGTGCAAAACTGGACGCTAGAGGTTGTCGAGGCAGCCAGACATGAAGCTGTCGCGTCGCTCAATGTCTTGCAGAGTTTCCTGTGCCAGTTAGAGAGTTAAAAGGGAGCGGTGGGTGGTAAAGTGGTGGAAAAGGTGGACGGACCTTGACGATGGACAGGAGCATGCCCTTCCACGCTTGGTCGAGCGCCTGAGGAGATGTTGCAGGGTGTTAGTGATCTGGTGAGGTTGATAAGAGGCGGGTGGGTGACCTACAGCAGACTTCTTCTCGATGTCGGAGGCCGCGGTGAAAATCTCGGTGAGGACGGAGGACGTGGTGGTGCTGTGCAGGGCGGATACGGACCGTGACGGCTTCATGTCTTTGACGTCCTTTACGCGAGCCTTGGACGGTAGGAAGGAGCTGAGCTCGGTCGGTTCGAGGGCTCGAACACGCGGTACGGTGGGTTTGGGGAAGAGCTGCTTGCCTATATGTCGGTCCGCTGGAGTGATCTCCTCCCCGTTGAGTCGCAGCGTATTCTGTGATAGGATGCACATCAGCAGCTGTCACTTGTATAAGGGCCACAGGCAAACGTACTGTGATTCGGGCACCGATGTAGCGCTTGAGAAGAGTCTTGGAACACACTGGATTCTTAGAAATAAATACCTGCAAGACGGGTGAGTCTCCACTCAATCCCTTTTTTCCACTAGAGCTTACCTCTTCCGCTTTCGAGCCCAAACTGCCAAGCCACAACAACTCGTCAAAAGATTGTAGATCGTTGTACGCGAAGATGAGCCGCCTCAACCGTGTGAAAAGCTTGAGAGTAGCATTCGTGGCGTTTGTGACAGAGGCCATGATCTTACCAATGCCAACATATCGAAACGAGATGGCGTTGACGAGAGCATGCGCTTTGGTGATCTCGAGCACCTCAAGTCCACTTCCGTATACAACTAGCACGCGGTAATCGCCGTATACCTCAACCTCGGAAAAACCGGCGTTGTCGCTGTGCACGGTCGGCTCCTCGCGGCTCGTAGGAGTGATCTCGCGCTCCTCATACCCGATGTGTGGCATTAACTCCTCTTTTCCAGAGACCCCCCAAGATGTTTGCAATGGCAAATCTCTTGAGTCTTTCGTACTTGATCCAAGGTCTGCACGCCGCTCCCACGTTGCCTTGACGCACGCGATAGCATGTGCTCGTGCTGCTGCTTCGGCATCGTTACTGCCATTGACTCCACCTTTGTTCGGAGAATTAGCGTGCAGTAGGGCCTCTTTCCTGTCTGCATCACAAAGCGGCTTCAGGTCTAGATGCTTTAGTGAAGGAAATCCTCGAATCATGCGGCCACGATACTCCACTTGGTTAGACCCACAAACACCATTAGAGTCGAGACGTAACTCGTTGATAGACGACGCCTACAAGTACAAAAAATCACCCTTGACTATCACACAACGAATGAAAAGCAAAACAACCAAACCAGCGTACCTGAAAAAGAGGCTCTATCGAGTCGAACGTCTCTAACTTATTGTTAGAGAGGAAAAGTCGTAAGAGCGATGGTAGCTTGCCGATCGCTCCGACGCGTGTTATCCGATTTCGACGAAGGTTGAGCTCGGTAAGCAACATCAGCCTGTCGATGTTCTCAACAGTGGATATCATGTTGCCACCGAGATTTAGTACTCGTAGTTCCTTGAGATCATTCAGATTTTGCATCTGCTCGATTTCATTACTTCCATTGAACAAGTTCCGATTGCGGTAAGTATTTAGCAAATTAGAATTCTTAAAGCTGCTTCAAATACACGCACCTGTGCAAGTCAAGCACGTCCAGCTTCTTCAAGCACTCCAGATTTTCAATCGTGCGAAGTCGATTTTTCCCCATCATGAGTACACGCAAGTTCGGCACCAAGTGCAAGTTCTCGAGTTTCTGTCAACACACCGTACATTAATTGAACGTTAGAGCAAAAAAAATGACACCCAAACGATGGCATTGGATCGGATGCTACCTCAATACGGTTATTGTAGAGATCGAGAAAAATAAGATTGGGCAACCCCAACAAATTCTCAATCCTCCGGATGACATTGTTTTGCAAATTGAGTAGCCGCAGAACTTGCTCGCCTTCTAGTAGAGGAATTACTGGAAGGTTACGACGATCGAGATTTAACCGCTCTGGGTTTGATGCTTTTGTCTAAAGACAACAAAAAAGTTAGATCGTGAGTGAGCGAATTGGATTTGCTACAATACGCACTTTTTGGTTTCGATAGACGATCGGCACCCCGGGTATCTCCGCCGTCACTGCAAAGTGCACCTATCCTTGGTCAGGTCAGTGGTCGTACAATATGTCAGCTCTGTAGGTGGCGTTCTTCTTACCTCTTGATTTGGAGCGCTTGTAAGGCGGTCCCCAGCACCTGCATGTTTCGTATCATTGGCAACTGTTGCATCTGTATGCGCTTTGCTTGAATGGTCGATTCGATTATCAACCACTCCTGTTTGGAGCGTGTGAGGCAGCTCTCCATGCCGATGCGCATGCCAAATATGCGTCTACCATATCATAACGAAGTGCTAATAGTTAAACTTTCAATGTGGCGTGAGTTATGATGAGGTGTTACCACGAACCGAATTTGATGAATCTAGCGAGCTCGATAGAGCTTCAGGTGGCCTCCTATATCGTTAAATTAGTTAGTAAATGAGGTAACATCCGCTGTGTGAGATGCGTGCAATATGTTGAGACTTGTTCTCACCTTACGTAGCCTCTAACATTGTCCTGAAACGCTGAATATCGCGTGTCCAGGATCTAAGGTACACAAAAACGCCTTTAGTCGATTCTAGTGTATACAACTCGTATCCACAGCAAAGCCCTTATATATAAAGGCAGATACCTACTTCACTAGCTGTAGCAGGTCGTGCTAGTGCATCCTTAACAGAAACCTCTCGGTCACCGTTCTGTAGCTCTGTCGGTTCACTAGGCTGTGTTCACACAAACCGTAACTCAAATTAGTATCGCATCACAACGGTCTTCCTCATTCTCTGTCACCACATTGTACACACCGAGTCAACTGTGAAGCGCCGCTGTTGATAAAGGTGTTGGTGTGGGGGCAGTAGATACGGCCTTCGACTGCCTGGGGTAGCCAAACCTATAGGGATTGAGCGTTGCGACGTTGCCGAAACAGCACGATTGACTCCTGGCGAACTGAAGACTGTGCCGTTAACAGTTGCTGGAGAGCCGACAGCCCCCAATGGCTCTTCAGGCACGCTTTGTTTCGTCCACCGTAGATTCTGAGGGTCCGCGCGAGCATTTACTTTTCGCTCATTGATTACTGGTGTCCTCAAGGCTGGGTTGCGCACTCCAGCTGCTCAATACGAAAACAAGTAGCTCTGTCAGATCGCCGTCCACTAGCTCATTCCCAACCGTAGCACACGCACTGGCGGGGTCGCTGAGCTCCGGAAAATGACTCGCCCCCGGTGACGGCCTCTTCTCAAAACTGCGGCCTGGGGCTCCTAGGTCGCCAACGGCAGCCTTGGACTGACAGCGAATGAGTTAATGACCGCTGAAGTGTTTGTAGGAATGACAGTTCACGTACAAAAGTCGACAGGTTCTCCTTGCGGGCTGCAGCGATCTTACTGAACAATCCAAGCGCCACGTTGCCCTCACCACGCCTCGGGGCGGTTGGGCCACTTGCCGCGGCCGTGGCAGCCATCATAGCTGGCGCGGGCCCAGACATATACGCCGTCTCCATTGCTCTCCTCTTCACCTAGAGCCGAGTGCGTTGAACACGAAGAGGCACAACGAAACAGTCAAGACGACGGAATAACGTCCATACAGCAATCAGCACGACCACCAAGAAGCACTATTCAGCAATCAAAATACCTTCGCATTCCTGGCTCAGCACGCAGGACACACGATGTCAGGATAAGTAAGGTTCGACAAAGCACAATCCGGGGCAGTATGCGTTAAAGGTATTTTGTGTGTTGGCTTGGTTATCGCTAGCCAGAGGAGACTAGAAAGACCAGAGGCTGCAGCACAACAGCGCCCTCTTTCTTTTGGTCCGGTCCCTCTCACCTCCTCCCTCACTCCTGCTTAAGTCTCCGGCTCGTAGTCCGGGTTCTTTCGGAGGATAACAACGCCTTCTAGCACGTTCGTCAGTGGGAGGTACTCTTCAGTCGCGAGCTCCGCGCGGTCCTTCACATTCAGCAGCACAGGAGTCGTGTGCGTCTGGAAACCAGTGATAGACTTCGGACGGCCAGCTTGGCCCACAATCTCAACCTGCAAATCGGCAATACGAAGAGAAGCAACGTAAGAACAACTGCGCGCTAAGCAACAAATAAAGTGAACAAATAGACGTACCGCCTGGCCAACTCGGACCGACACGGGAAGCGGGTTAAGCTCCTCGTCCAGCGTGATCAGCATACGGGGTTGCATTGCGGTTGCGATGCAGTAGAGAATGTAGTGTGAAGTATCCAGGATAGTGTGCTCCATATCTAGCGAAGCGTGCAGGATCGTCAGCAGACCACTCACAGCCACACGAGACATAATCAACCGGTCAGAGTGGAACGGGTGCAAGGTCATCAGACCCTTGCCCATGTGCAGCAAGCCCTGAGCGATACGAACAACGAAGAGGTGGTTTGCCTCGCGACTGTAGAATTCCGACAACTGACGAAGCAAACCTGCCACACGAGAGTTGTTCGTGCCGGCCGCAACCAAACCAAGTGCGAGAATAGCGTTCTGAGCGACGCCCGAGTCCACGTCGTGCGTAAGACGCGACAGTGTGTCAATCAGTGCATACTCCGGGTTCGACACACTCAGCAGAGCAAATGCCAGAGGAACAGCGCGCCGCACCGCCACTTCACCGTACTGCAGCAAGTGATCAAATGACCGCATCGCCATTTCACTGCCAATGTTTTCGCCCATTGTGATCAAAGCGATACCAAGCACGGCAACACTCTGGTGCTGTGCCTCAATAGGGTCCTCAATGTGTTCTGCGCAAGTACGCAGCAGCTGCTGCACCTTCAGCACGTTACCCGAGCCAGCGTACGCGCACGTCTCCAGCGTGATCGCCAGGTACTTCGAAATCTTGTGCTCGATAGTCTTCGCGGCTTCCAGCATAGCTTCCACGCGCTCTTGGCGACTGCAAAGACAAACACAAAGTACCGGTTTTAGTATCCTCATAGTCATACAGCTTTCTTCACAATACGTACCCAAGGTACAGCAAACCAAGGCCAAGCGCAAGGAAGCGTGAACAGGACGAGTCCAGCTCCGCGTCCGAGCTCTCCATCAATCGCTGCATGAGCACACTTCCAGCCTCTTCGTCACAAGTGCCAACTTCAACCATGCCGAGCGCCAGCGCAGCGTAAGACACTTCCTGGATGTCAGCATTTTCATCGGCGTGTGAAACCACCGGAATAAGCAATTCAGACACATCTTCACGAGCCGAACCAGCGTATGCAATTCCCAAACCCAGGCACGAAGCGCAGCGGATCGAGCAGTTGCCCGAGTCGATGTGCTCCGACAGCAGCGCAAGAGCGGGATCGCAGTCATTGCGGATACCAGCGCTGACCACACCAACACCCAGGATAGCACCAGCCTTGACGTACTCATCGCCAGAGTAAAGGTATTTATCAATCTGCGTGATACCCTCTTCAACATTCCACAGCATGATCATACCCAGCGACGCAGCCGCGCTCATCATACCGTGCTTCTTGTTCTTGTACAGCCACGTGTTGCCCTCCGGCGTCATGAGTTTGTCCGTTCCGTAGCCAGCGTTTACAAGCGCGTTAACGAAGGTCGAGGCCAAGTTAGCACGCGCAGAGTCAGCCGGCTGCGAACCAGAGTCGCGGCCGCGGCCCACGCTGGCCGTCTCCGACAAGTGCGACTTGTAAATGTCCTCGGGGGTCTTGGCCTCCAAGACGTCCAGGTCGCGGGCCAGTGACAAGAACTTGTCACTCAAGTCCGAGTTGCCAATAATCTCGTTCACCGACTGCTCGCTCTCGTCCTCGTAGAAGCAGCGCTGGCGGCCCAAGATGTAGCCCATCTGGTTGTGCACCACGTCGTCCTTGCACTTCTGGAACACCTCGGCCACAAAGTCGTCGTTGCCCACCCGGAGCGCCACACGCAGCGCGTCCGGGAACTGCTCGAGCCGCAGGAACAGCGCGTACGCCGTGTTGAGTAGGTTCACGAGGTCGTCGGCGTCCGACATGAAGTCGGCGCACGCGAGCAGGTACAGACACACGCGCTGGTAGTTCTTCTCGTCAATATCGGGGCTTTGGAGCAGCTTCGCGAGCTGCTGCACCTCAATGAGGATGTCGATGGCCTCGGGCTCGGCGTTGTGCTGCATGTGGAACGGCACGATGGCGTCCACGATCTCCAGCAGGTCGGCCACGTCCGGGTCCAGCGCGTCCTCGGCCGTGACGCGGGCGTTGTACTCTTCTCCGACCTCTCCGGCCAGCGAGCGCACGAACTCGTG
>JAHWLE010000731.1:0-17968 GCA_024679135.1 Phytophthora foliorum
CCCTCAGAGATGCGGAGCTAAAACAGGCGGCAAAAAGGTTGAAAACCACAATACTCTGATTCTGGCTGGTGGTGGAACAGAACAAGTATGTCGCTCTAGCCAGTTACTTAGCTGTAATAGCACATGATGCTGTTGACAGCACGCACGATTTTGTATTCGATTTGGTCTGGGTGGGTTTACGACGGATGGGTGGGTGGAATTTTTAAATATTCCCACCCCGGATACTCTGGGGGGGGATTGAATAATTGGTTTACATGTATTCCCATTTCAAAAAAAAAAACACTCCGCAACCCTGCTCCAGTGGGCAAACACGAGCGAGGCGGTGCTGGTAGATACACGATCACACACATGGTGAAGAGCGCCACGCACGAAAATTCAATGAGGAAGCCGCGCTTGACCGCGTGCAGCTCGCTCAGCTTGATCCTCGAGACGCTGCGAGGTCCATACCGGTCTGTGATGAACACGCCGGCATCCATCTCGGCGCGCTTCACCAGGAAAATCCGGTAGTTCAAGTACGTCTACAGCCAGCACAAGAAGGCAGCAACAGCTCAACGTCATCGTCATGAACAGACCAGCAGCATCTATGCCTTCCTTACATTGGTAAACAGCTACAGCGAATACCATTGTTTCACGCCGACTGGTCGCGTCGTGGAGGTAGGAGGTCGAGTTTTGTCGTTGGACATTTTCATTGTGACCGATCCCAATCTGCCGATACAATAATATTTGTTGCTTCATTTTTTGGGGACGTCGTTCTATAGTGGCAAGGCCACTGTAGAGCGTCGGCCCCCTTAGCAACTCGACGAGCAACGCGACCGAGATGCTCACTACTAGTACTACATGTACAGTAGCATTGGTTTAAACCGAAGAAATAATTGAGGACATTTGCTTCGCTGTGAAGTTTGGGCTAGGAGAGTCGCTCTACAGGATGCAATAACCCGGAGACACGAACAGCTTCATCGACCAGCCTGGACTGTTCCGACTGCCAAAAGAGTCGAACGGCTTTACTCAACGCTCCCAGTGCGACGTCTTTCGCGAAAACTGCTTGTTGGCCGGCTTTGTCGTCTACGCGCCGCTTGAGTACCGAGTGCACGACACACGTATGGAGCGGATCGGCTGGATGCGGCGTGATGGTGGTGTAGCCGTTTGAGCAAAATTTCAGCCCTTTTGAACGCAGTAACAGAATGTCGGAGTAGACCAATGCAATCTTCTCTGCCTCGGAGATCTTTCTGACGTAGTGCAGCTTCTCGAACAGAAGGGTCTCATCAAGATGAGGCAGCGTTAATAGTGCCATTTTCTGCAGCGCATTGGGCTTGCCACCAGGTGTCTACGGTGAACAGTTGCAAAGTTAGTCTTCTGTGGTGCCGAACTTTACAATACAGAACTCACCAGCACTTTTTCGAGATAACTCAAATTCACGTTGCTAGCATCAGCCATGGAACAACTCATCGGTATGCTTATGATGAACTCGACGACATCACCCTTGCGTTGCTCCTTGTAGCTAGTCTGCACAAGACCCGTGAGAGAAGGAGCCGAACTCACTTCAAACTGTGGAGTAGAATGCTGGTACATGTTACCCACTGCGTGCTCGAGCTGTGCCATGCTCCCGCATAAATCATTGTGTGCAAGCGGTCCATGAAAGCGCGCAGGCGACTTGTGTTTCATCATGTAGTTCATGTCCTGCAATCAAGGAGCAACAATGAGTATGCATACCAAGCGGGATATTTGAAACTCGAGCATCTTACCTGTACAATAGATTGTCTCTGAAGGATCCTGCGCAAGGACACGGACGCATTCCACTGGTGGGATAGAATTTTCTTGAGTTGGAGATTCCGTTTTCGCGACTTGTTCCTCAGTTCGTACTGCTCCAACGCACACTGATTACTGTTGGTTTGATGCGTTGCATCTTATTGCATCTTAATCCGCCATTTTTATGTGATTCACACCACCATGTAGCCATCCCAAGTTTCCGTCAAAGTTCAAATTTCCCGCCATTGAATCTTCTTTCCTGGCGAGTAATGTTGCTGCTGCTGCTCGTACCTGTGGCAACCCCGTGGTGCTTCATGGCACGACGAGGGAGGCCAAACGCGTCAATTTGGGATGAATCCACCGTGTTTGAGGGCCACGAAGACCGAAAGTACAAGGATGCGACCTGCAACTACTGCCATAAGACCTTGCGGTGAGTGCAACCTTCGCGTGCAATGTTAAACCATGAGAAAAGGTGTCCAACCATGCCATCTTTCCTTCGCAACCAGTACGAGGAGGTTGCGTTGAAGACGAGACGGTCCCGCCGTGATCGCGTTGACGGGAGCAGTGTTGAACCAATATCGCTGGAGACTACAGTAGCTGAACAGCCCGAATCTAACACAACCGGGAAGTTCCGTTGTCAGATGGCTATTGCCATGTTTTTCTATACGACGGTCGTGGCGTTCGGAGTTATCGAGCTCCCTGGATTCCGGCAGATGTTCGCCTGCATTTGCCCAACAGTGATCATGCCAAGTCAACACGACTTGGCAGGGGGCTTACTCAATTTTTCCTTTAGTGCAGAAAGAAAGAGTGTGATTGCTGCGCTAAAAAATGTGCCTTTTCTAGCTCTCGTGTCCGACGGATGGTCAAATCCGCGTCGCAAAAGTCTCATTAATTTTATCGTCGTTGCTCTTGGTATTCGGCCGTTGCTGTGGACCTGCCGTGTCACTGGAGAAGACACCAAGACTGGGGTGCATATGGCACAAATGATTGGAGACGTCGTTGATGACATAGAGAACGCGATTGGACTAGGCAAAGTCGTCTCTATCACGACCGACAATGCGTCTAGCATGCAAAGCGCGTGGGAAATTTTGGAAGGAACACATCCGGGTTTTTTTGCTACTGGGTGTGCGGCTCATGCCCTCAGCTTGCTCATGAAAGATGCCTTGATGTTTGAGACTCTGACGAACATATTGAAGGAAGCCAAAGCGATTTCACTATTCATCAGGAGTCACACAGCGACAAACGCTCGGTTCAAAAGCATCCAAGAATCAGCTCGAGATGGTTGTCAGCGTGGTTTGAAGCTTCCAGTAGCAATGCGGTGGTACTCGGCGTATGAATGCATCAAGCTGGTCATGGAGAACGAAAAGATTATTCGAGAGTTGTTTAAGGACCAGGAGCTACTTAGTAAGTATGACAGTGCCACCGTAGCACATCTAACACAACTTGTGGTTCCCGAAGTGTTTTGGGCAAAGGGGGGAGTGGCACTTCAATTGCTGGAGCCAATTCATAAGTGCCTGACGCCCTTTGAAAGGGGCACACTGTGCCTTTCAGTTATTTATCAACAGTTTTTGAAGTTGAGTCGGCATCCAGCGTACAACACCAGTGTCCTGGAGTTGACAAAAGGCTGCAGAACGTTTTCAAAGAACGTATTCAATATCGGTGGCAGTTCATCCACAAAGCTGCCATGGGTATATCCTGCTTGCTCGGTCACACAAAACCCACCAGCATTTTTGTTGGCACAGACACGATTGATACCATCAAGGCGATTATAAAGCTTGCTGCTTTACTGGGATACAACGAAGAGTGGCGGAAGAATCTCCAAACGGAGTTGACTGCATTTTTGCATGAAAAACCCACTTGGAGCGATGGAAAACGAACTATTTATTACAGGTTGCCTCCGTCAGAATGGTGGATCTGGGATTGATGTGACAAGTATCCACTACTAGCCCCTATAGCTGAGAGAGTCTTCGCTATACCGACTTGGTCAGCAGCGTCGGAGAGATCGTGGAGTATTTTCAAATTTATTCATTCAGCACGCCGGAATCGCTTGAGTAACGAAACTGCGATCTAATTGGCCTTCATTTACTCGAATCATGGACCCAAGCACACCTATCGTTTTTGATTCTGTGGTTGATCTGGTACGTGCTCCGGGGGAAAGCTGCAGTGCTTCAGGCAATACGGATTGTTCTGTTAGCACCGAGATGTTAGACAGCATTCGCGAGATGAAGCGGTTGATGGGGGGCACCGGTGATTCAGCTCTGCCCGGCGACACACCGTTGGACGACTCGAATTGCCTGAACGATGAAGATGTTTTCGATGGGGCTCATTGGGGCGACGAGAATCATTTCCCTAATCAGTTGGTTGAAGAGTACACGTTTTGAATGACCCACCGAGTATATCTCGGTGACAGCACTCTCGACTTGCTAGCATATTGGTTTAAGCGTATTTTAGTTTAATATTCTGAGTTCACATGGCAAATTTCCCCCATGTTCGGCTGATACATTAAACCCGAGATGAATAAGATGCGTGCATCTTATTATTTGATTCACGCATCTTTATCCGCCGTAGATAGGATGCAACGCATCAAACCAACAGTGACACTGATGCCATCGGGACAGACGTTGCCCTCGAGTCTTCGTGTCGGCGTACGTCCTCACGTTCAGTTTCAAAATCCACGAGTCCTTATCGGAACTCAACAGTTGATTCAAAACTGTCTGCAAGTCGTTTGCGTATTCCCTTAGCGATAAAATCTCGGCCTCCTTGCGACGCTGCAGCACTGTCGACGAACTGGCGGAGATGCGCTCACCCGTCCCCCTCTTCATCGTCTCCTCTTTCTTCTTCGTTGCCGGATTTTGCGTCTCGTGGTTCTTCGCTCCTTCCGGCGAATATTCGATCATGGAGCCCAGGAGTTCGTCGATCTCTTCGATTAGAGGGAACGTCGCACTGTTCCTGTTGAGGGCGTCTGTTGGCTCGATGAACGCTAAAGCTTCGTGAAGCGTCATGATGTTGTCACCTTCACGCGGTAAGAAGCTCATTGTGAGGTGGTTGCGATGATAAAATGGAGATCAGTCCTTGAAGGATGATCAGTTTTCCGGGACGCGGTAAGAAGTCGAAGCAAGTGTGTATTTTAAGGTAGCCAAAAGGGTCGCAGCAACTCCGTAGATCTCACTTTGGATTTTGCGTCGAGGTGCGAAACGTCTTCTCCGGTCTCCTTTTCTCTTCCAACTCCGACACCTCCCTAGCATCCACGCAACAGCTCAACAATGGCTTCTTCTAAACTTGCTGTTGGCGCCTTTGCCTTTATCGCCCTGCTCATTCGCCGTCGCTCGCTGAGTTCGGCTACGTGAAAGTCCAGTGCCTCGTTGGAGACGACGCCATCGTCCGACTGACAGGGCCGGATCTCGACGACGACGACGGTCTGGAATTCTCGGTACCCATCGACACGCTGCAACTACGTATTGTCGATGCCGATGAAGCTAACCTGTGGCCAGGAACGTATCTTGGACATCCTGTGGCATTCATCCAGCCAAGCGGTCCCAAAACGGGCTCGTGGGCTTATGGAGTCGCAACTCGCTACGAGTTTCTGTCCGACGGACCGTGTCTGACCATCCTATCCGGTGCTGAAGTCGTCTCAGTGAAACTTCATGATCCACCCCGGGCTATCAAGGCGGTCCTGATCACCTACGCACTCCAGGTTGGTGCGTCAGTCTCTAATATGGTAGTTAACCCCAAGAAGTTACTACGACAGCAGAACATAGTTATTGGTGTCTGTCGTACAAGGCGCAACAGCGGCAGCGAGCTACCCGCAGCGGTTCGATCGTCACTCACCGTTCCTTTCTTACCCGACGCGAGGGTGCCGTTAGTCCGACCCCACGACCTCAGCGTGGTGTATGTACGACGCCAGCACATTCTAGACTGCCAAAGGGGCTCTCGTAAGAAGAACAAGTTGGATATCTACCGTGACCCACACACATCCTGCTCCAGCGATGAAGCAATCGCATCCCCACCGCAGCCCGAGGCGCTGAATCATCCCGACGACCCCATGACCACGTCCAGTGACGAGGACACAGACGACATTAAGGCCATTCGACAACAGAATCATCCCTGGGTAAGCGAGCTCGCCGGCTTGAAGCCGAGATCCAAGGTTCACGGTTCCTCGATGTCTCTAGTATAATCGAAGCAGAATGCGTCAGCGAAAACGAGGTGGAACCAAGGCGAGGGGCGTTTCGACCTTCGGCCACACAGCAACGAGTTCACCGATCGATAAGTCACTCGAGATTCGCAGGTAAGTCCGCTCAATTTGTACTTGAACGCATGCAACAATCTGGTCATGCACCCTTCCTGCCGCTCCCACCGGTTTGCCGCGGCCTGTTCGACATCGGGTTTGGTAATCAAGGTTTATCGCTCATGCACTGTCGACCAGCTGACATGTGGGATCGAGCACAAGCTCATGAGTCAAACGTCAGTTTTACAGGCTTCTCGGAGAGAAACAGCCTTCGAGCAGCCACACCCGCAACCTCGCGAAGCGACATGTGCAGTGCACTTAGATCTCTCCGCGTCTTTGGCCTACACTTCTACAATGAAGACGTCATCGATTTCATCGGCAGCGCTCTCAACTTTACGGACCGATATCGAGGTGTTCCTGATACTGATTCGCTAGGCTGGAAACTAATGGCCTTCTTGGTCACCACGAAGTTCCGCAAGTTTAGAAGCTTCATTGTCTTGCGCGACATAGAGTCGGCAAGGCGGGTCGGAGGCGAGTTCTCGCGTACTGATGAAGACTTGCTCGGACTGCTCGATCTCCGTCGCTCGCGTCGACCAAGCGATCACAGCGGACACCGCCCTCGGCAGAACCCTGACTCATCGCGTCGATCTGAACGGCCCCGCTGAGAGTCATCTGTGCCAGCAGACGTTTTGGCCGCATTACCAGTTCAAGGCACGAAGAAACTTTGCATGAAGTCAATCTCTCTCGCCAGATGCTCCGGCAACGGTAATGGCGGATGCTTCGATATCAAACGAGCTCACTTTAAGCCAAAGTCGCTACCGGATATTGTGAAGACCTATATTACCGAGAATTACCAGGGTCTAGCTTCCAATTGTCAAGATATCTGACAATCAGCATCTGCACCAGTCACCGTGTATGTGTCAGTACCGTCCATTGTTCGCGCCCCCGTGTCCGGCCACTATCATCCCAGCTACAATTGCTCGTCCGATTTGCCGCACGATCGACTGCTACATCTGTATGAATTTGCCTCTTCCCTCAATGTAAAACCTCCGACGCTCACGAACCCCGACGACGAAATCGACGGAGGATCCGCTAAATTCACGACAGACCTGGCTAAACGATCTGGGCTCTCCCTCCCCGCATTTGCTCGACAGGTACGCGGCCAAACGTCCTCTGATAATCGACCCAACAAAGCACTGTACGAACTGCAAGTCCCAGCAACATCACAACACAATGATGCCTACCGTCGCTGGAACGACGTTGTAAGAAATGGGGTTCGTCCCGCCTCAAAGCCCACGAAACCAACCAGACAAACGCTCCGCCCCGTTAACCACAAGAGTGCTCACCAGCACGCAGCTGCGGTGAGAAAACATATTCGCAAAGGGCAGCAAGATGGGCGCTACCTCATTTTCGACGAGAGTAAGCTAACACTATGGCCAGAAATTTTCATCAGCCCCATCGGCGTTGTGGACAAAGCTGGTGGCGAGAGCCGCATGATTAACGACTATTCACATCCTCCCGGACAATCTGTTAACGATTTCACCGAGCGCGACAATTTTCCGTCTATCGTATACAACCCTCCACGAGACATAGCTCGACGAATTCACGATTTACGAATGCGGTACCCAAACGCTGAGGTGCTGCTCATGCTCGGAGACGTCTCTGGAGCTTTCTGGTACGTGCCGGTACACAAAAATGCAGTGCACATGTTTGCATTTGTGTACGATGGCTATATAGTCATCGACCTGTCCTGCGGTTTGGGTGGTGCGGTTCACCGGCGTTCTACTCGCTCGCGGGAACGACTATCAACGATATTTACGAATCTTACCAACCGGAGTCCATGGGAGTTGATGACGAAGATCACTTCCATGGAAGCGTATGGTGTGGCGATCACACCTGCGTTGAGACGAACACAGGAACGAGGTGTCGCGATGCCAACATTGCGCTACGTCAGACCATGGCAACAGTTATCGGACCCGCTTCAATCAACGACAAAAAGTTTACGCCTTGGTGTTCGATCAACAAAGCACTAGGCCTGATCTGGAACACGGCCACAGGAACTGTAGCGATTCCTGCCGAAAACCTTGACAAAGCCAGTCAACTGGTAGCTAACCTTTTGGAAGCTGGTCGTGCCACCAAATCCGAGCTTACCAAGCTGCTTGGTGTGTTCCATCACGTGGTCACGTGTTTCCCTGCTGCTCGCGCTTTCTACCAGCGAACGCATGTTGCATCCGTTGCTATGCCACAATACGGCAAACGTCCACTAGACGACGAGGTCTTTGAAGGTTTGCGGTGGTTTAATGCAGTCCTTGTGCACAGAGACCGCTTCAACAGTGTACTGATGGCTCAGTTCGCCACGAATACGATCCCAACCGTCTACGTTTACATGGATGCGTCAAACACGGGATTGTGCGCCCTAGAACCTCAACGCAAGGAATTCATACGAGTGCAATACACGAAGGAAGAATGCGAGGCACTTGCCTCCGGCTCTTTCGACAGGTCAATCAATATCCGCGAGCTCCAGAGTGCCGTCCTAGCGGCGCTTTTGTGGGGACCACACTGGCAAAAGGATACACGAGCGCCTCCGGTCTATGTCTGTCTCCACATTGATAACACAAGTGCTGTAGCCTGGTCGTCACGGCGCTACAGTCGCCATCCCATCGCCCAGCTGTATAACCGCCTGCTTTCGATCACCGAACTCCAATTCCAGCTATCGATCTCCGCCGAGCACATCCCTGGCAAGCTTAACACGATGGCAGATGTTTCGAAGTGAGGTACATTAATGTCATTTAGTTTCGCCAAACGCCACCTAATGCCCGTGAGCATCCTACGCCCTTATCGCGTTGGACGGCATGCTGGCGGTCCACTTTAACGCGAAAGCGTGAGGTGAGACCGCTGACCTATTGTTTACGCCGTGTCAGAGTCCGGTCTCGAAACACCGTCATCCGACAGGCCTGCTATCCAGCCGTTCACGACCGCTTGTGCGCGTGTGCTGATTGTCGCCCATCTGGTTCCTTCAGTGGGCTGTTTGTGAGGGTACCGTTCCATAGAAGTCCCTGTTGTCCTCGCCATCCTCGCCAGTGCACGTGCTGCCGAATTGTGCTCGCGTATTTGCGCCCTCCAGCTGAAAATCGCCACCGCGTCAGCCAATCTCCTCGTCTGCCAGTATGCCCCTTTCATTTGCTTCGCTTTCAGCGGGTTGCGCGTTGCGTGTTGTCTAATGATGTGCTCGCTATCCCCTACCACGTGTGCGCGGTTCCAGTCCTGAGTGTGGCATGCCTTAAGGCCCCGCAGCAGCCCCACTTGTGAGGCAAAAGTCGGCACCTTCTTCAATCCCCCGTAGTACTTCCCACTCATGTATTTGATCGAGCAATTTCCAGTCGTTCGGTTCACCTCGATGATGAGCGTGCCACATCCACATCCATGCTGGGCACCCTTAGTGTCACCACAAAAGAAAATTACCGTGCAGGTTCCGGTCTCGACACTGGCACATACTTGCCCATCCCAAGGAGCGCTCAAATATTGACAAATGAGTCTGGCCAGTGCTGTTCGAGTTCGCTCCGCCACCTGCGCAGGAAATGTTTTGGTGATACCAGCATACCCGGTGCGAAGGCGGGTGGCTAGCCCAGTCGCGTGATGCCCTTCCGTTGTGTCATTGAGTGGGTGAAAAAACGCCACTCTCCATCGCCATACCCCTAGTAGGTATAGTGCCGCACCCAATCTCCAGCATTGTTCAATATCTGATCCGCCGACTCTCCGATCGCCGCAATTGTGTCATCATACTGCTCGACAATAAGTTGACCGATCTCCGCCTTGAGTCGGTAGGGAAGTCGCGGTAAGGAAAGTGAGAAAATTGCTTCCTCGTTGGACTGTAAGTACAGCCCTGCCGCTTGCCACCGAGCCACCAGCGTGTGCCGCAGTCTTCGTGCAGCCGGACAATTCCAAAAAATGTGGAGGGGATCCACGCTGCCAATACGAACGCATTCCGGGTGCGGGCATCCCAATCCAGCTACCCCCGGGTTGTATACGGATAACGCATGATGCTTAATCCGTAAAAGGAGTTGCTCTCTCCACGGGTTGAGCCCAACAATCCTGCGGATGCTCGCCCAGTGGACTTGTCTAGTCCGTCAGCAACTTTTGCGTTCAGAGTCCTCCAGTGACCACTCGCTTTTGCACACCGCTGCGCCGCTTTCTGGTGCACCTGAGCGGCCAGCAGTTTCTTGTAGCCCCTCCTGCTCTTTTGCCATCTCTGTCTGCCTGCCCACAAGCAGACCATACGGGTGATACGAGGATGTGGATGGACCCAGTCCACTTTGGCCGCCGGACCAACTGCCTGCTGCAAGCGTCTTCTCAACGCATGATGTGATCCAACCTGGTGGCGCCTGCCATCAGCGGCGGCGTCGACTTCCGACCTGAGTAGATGCCCGTCAGCCGTGATGCCGAACACCGCACTGCTCTGTTTGTTTTCTGTGAGCGAGTACCGTACTATACCACTATGAGTTCCCTTCATCAACAGGGTCGGGTAGTTAAGCACCAGCAGTACCATTAGGTGGCCAATTTGCCGTCTCGCCCCGGGAGTGAGTCTTGTGCAAAGTGCCGTCACAATCAATTCCCCTGTCTGGGACCACCTCCAGTGCACAACGTCTTTCAGTTGGGCCCCCGCTCGACAGATCGCTCTATATCGGGTATTCGGGTTTACGATCTCCCCGGACTCCGTGAGCAATCTGAGACTGGCTATTACAGTATATGGTAGTCATTCCGCGCAGAATACTCCATGATATGTCTGCTCCGCAGCAATGTAAGCCTGGCTCACCGTGCCTCTGATGGAGGACATGTCAAGAGTCAATTGTCGTCGACACCACACTGTCCTAATTGGTCCATGAAAGTATGTCAACGCGTGCAGTGCTGCCACCATGCATGCCTTGTGCGGCATCCACCAATCCCCCCCCCACACACACACACACTGCGTGCACACCTGCGCCCCAGTTGTCCAGAGCGTGTCTCTAAGACTGAGTCTCCTCTCTCTCGATCCTATTTGGCCCGGTGAGATGTAAAACAAGCCCACCGGCTGTGCCATCCGCGAGTTCGCCAATATATCGACTACGATACGCGCTCCGTAACGCCCACGCATTCACCGTCGCAGCCGCCATTGCCAAAAGTTCCATTTTGAGATCGGGGACTGCCAGTCCTCCTTGATTGCGCGGGAGATGAGCTACGTGTACATTTAACCATGCTCTTCCTTCCATCTTGTCGGTGGTAAACCGCGCGTGCCACACAAAGTTTTTAATCATTTTCTGGAACTGTGTGACCACCTTGGTTAAAGGCCAACCATGCCGCCCAATGTACAGGAGCTTGGGAATAATTATCGCCGCTGCCAATGTGCTCCGCTGATCCACCGTCGTCGTCTTCTGACCTGCCGTGGCCAAACGTGCGGTCAATTGTGTCCGCGCTAGCTGCCACATGTACTCTCCTCCATCCACGCTACTGACTTGAACCCCTAGGTATCTGGTGATTTGGTCCACGTCTTGGAGCCGAAGCGGGGACGGCAGCCGTGCCATGCGAGTAACCTGGTCCGGGTTGAGTGCGATGATTAGTGTATTACCTTCGTTGAGCCGTAACCCCGATTCCGCAGCGAACATTCTGGTGATCGCCATAATCGCGGAGACCTCACCTACGCTGCGAACATAGCATGCCGTGTCATCGGCGCATCCCGCCACCTTGAGTAACATTTCACCCGCTTTGCTCCTTAACACAATGCCTGCTACCCTCTTTTCATGATCAATTTTCCGATATAGGGCTTCCAGGACCAGTATAAACAGCAGTGGAGCCGGTGGACAGCCTTGGCGAATGCCGCTGGTTACCTGCACCCACCTTGACCTGCTATCATTAGCAAGAAAGCGTACTTTGGTCCCCTCATGAAGTCCTCTCATGGCAGCCACGTACTGGTCCAGGAATCCGAGCCATTCTAGCGCCGCGTACATGAACTCCCTGTCCACCGAGTCATATGCCTTGCAGAAATCGAGTAGAAGTGCCAAAGCCTCCGCTAGCGTCGGATCTGACGCGGCCATAACTTGTGCAGCCTTAAATAGGTCAATGGTGGTATGGATCACTCTAAACGGAACGAATCCATTTTGATTGGGATGGATGATCTTGTGCAAGTGGACGCTTGTTCTCGTCGCCAGCACCCGAGTCAGTATTTTGTAATCGGAGTCTAGAAGTGCCAGGGGCCGGAAATTCAGTGGATTCTGGGTGTCCCCGCTCTTTTTTAGACAGAAAATGTCTGCTTCCAAGAAGGACTGAGGGAAAAGTCCCGCGCGTGTCCACGTGTTGTATAATGTCGTCAAGATTGGAATAAGCGACTCCGAAAAGTCCCTGTACCAGTCATTGCCCAAATTGTCAGACCGCATGCTTTTCCCGAGTGCGATGCCCCTATCGCTGCTGTCACTTCGGCCTCAGTGAAAGGCATCCTAATATCTCCCAATTCGGCGTGATATTGTCCCTTTGCGCCCAGCCATGTCAAAACGTCCTCTCTCTCCGCAGCCGTCGAGACCCTCTGTCGAAAAATGGGCGTCCATGCGTCAGCCAGTGTGTCTGCTTTGTCATGAACCCCCCTGGCTGTCTCTCCACTTGCTGCGTCCAACTGATGTATGACGTTATCCGCATATTTCACGCTGACCCGTCGAAAAAACTGCTTGGTAGTTTTGCCTCTATAGTGGGCACCTTCCCTGTATAATCGGCTAATCCTTAAAGTCGATTTCGCCCTAATGCAGTCTGTAATGGCACTGCGAACTCTCTGGAGAGGGGTACTACCCCGCCCCTCTGCTAATGTGACTGCAGCTAACAAGCCCGTAATTGTGTCCACAGACGGGTGGTCCCCCGCCGCCATCTCGTTGAGCCGTGTTTCTTGCTTGAGTAATCGTTTGAGTTTCTGCGTGAGCGTAGTTCTGCACGTCTTCCGCCGCTGTCTGATTATTATCATGGTCTCCTTGCGAATCGCTAGTTTAAGCTTATCCCACGCCTCAGCCATCACCGAAGCGTCACTCCCTTCCGATGGCAACGTCTCCAGAAAAGCCTCCAGCCGTGCTTTCATCGCCGCCTTGACAGCGTCTTTCGCAACTGCAGGGCACGGGTAAATACGTTGAGGTTTACGAATACGTACCGGATCGACAGGCGATCATACGTGCAGTCTCACGGGCTGATGATCCGCCTTCGTGCCCGGGTGACATACTTCCACGTGTGCTATCGACTCTGCAGTCCCCGCAGATCCATACCATCTGTCAAGTCTAGCTGTGGCTTCGGTGCCGTCAGCCAACCTGTACCGATACGTGTGTGCGTGGTCGTGCCAGCTAGCAGTGTCCGCTGGCGACATATCATCCGGGGGCTGGAGAGCATCGACCAGTGCCCATTTGGCGAGCAAATTGGACAGTGCCGGAGATTCATGTTCCGAATTCTGACGAAAATAGCTGCGATCCAAACGCGCATCCAAAGTGCAGTTGAAATCTCCTCCGACAAGTACTTTGTCGATGTCGAGATCCCCAAGATATCTGTAAAATGCTTCTCTGCGGGCCCTTTGATAAGGCGCATATATACATACAAACAGAAATTGTTCCCCAGCGTACATACCCTGCAGCGCCATGAAATGTGGCGTCCACGCCGCTACCATAACAGGTCGCGCGTCGGATAATTGTCCGTAGGGGTCTATCAGCATGGCCACCCCTCCGCGTCGGTCAGCTGATGGTGACCAGAATGACCACTTTGGCGAGCGCCGTCCTGTCCGGAAACGCCACGATCGCGCATGCAGTTCCGTCATAAATTCCACCTCCTCAGGTTCCACGTGAGTTTCCTGCAATAATACGATGTCATATCGGCCGTGCCCATCTTGTCGATGGAATGCTCGCATCCATTCGTCCCTATGTGCGGCGGTGCTCCCAAACCCATTGACGTTCTGGGTGACGCAGCTAAAAGTCTGATCTGAGCAGTGAAGTCCTACCGATGGTCTAGCCGCAGGCCGTTCCACCCGCGCTTCCTCCTCTCTGTTCCGGATTAGTTCCATCTTCCTCTCCTCTCTAAACGCTCTGCGTGTCTGGGTTTCATTGCTGCTGGATGTTATTGTCGGAAAAAAATCGCCAAGCGTTCGCTGGCGAGGATAACGTCCCCTTCCCCCAAATTCTGGCTGTGCAGCACCGATGGTCGTACTGGATTGCTGCACGAGCGGCCCCCCACACCCTGGTGCGCCGGAGGCCTTGTTGTGGGCTGAATAGCCCTTAGCAACGAGAGACGGTGGACACGCCAGCCTCCGTAGAAACTAGCCTGTCTGCCCACGTGATCCCGGTAGGGAGCTCCACCGTGCCCCCTCTTCCGATCGCTCAGTGATGCGGTCACATAACTGCTGCAGTGCCGGATGTTCGCGGTATAGCGACCCGTATTGTGATCGCGACGCACCACCCCACGGTGTCCCCGCCCCCGCCCAAGCCCAAACTCCGTGTTTGAGAGTGTATAGCACATACCAACATTCTTCCCTAGCTTCCAGTGGGCACACACACGATTGCACTGCAGGGTGCATTCGCTCTAGTCTATTCGACCGTTTCGGGTCCCTTGCGATCGTGCGGTCTCTTTTTGCACCTCCGTCCGTAGTGCACGCCGCCAGCCACGTTCGACAATACTCCTTCGTGGCCGCAGTAGAGATATCCTGCGTGATGATTCCCCGAAGCGTGGCTATCTGGACATCATATGCGTCCAGCTCACCCCATCCCAACAACAGCTCGGTAGGTAACACGATGGCAGATGCCGGGTCCCGTGCGTGGTCAGAGTCGCATGCACTATGGTCTACATGGACTAACTTACCATCGTCGTGGCGACAAGTACACGTGGAAGCGCCTTACAACGATCTCTCGCGCGTATGGGAAGGCTTCTGTGCCGTCACGCCTTGGCCACGTCTTCTTCAGCAAAATATAACTCGCACTGGCAACAATGGAAACGGTTCTCCAAGTTAATGGGGTGGGCGACATGGTGCCGTCGCAGTGGTAGTTCAAGCTCGCGCAAGCTAGCATATTTTACTATCTACCTGTGGAAGTATGGGTGGAACAAGACGGGTCATGGCAATCAGTATTCTACAATTCAGTCGAAGTTGTCGAGTATTATCTGGTATCACCGCCGTTTCGGCGGAACCGAGTTGTCACGATCCTCACAGTTGGCCATTCTGCTGCGCGGCATCAAGCGTTTGTCTGCTCCAGTATCGAAGAAGCAACCTGTGTCACCCGCCTTTTTACGACTCCTCTGTCGGTCCCTTCACCTGACCCGACCACGAGATCGCCTGTTGTGGGGCAGCGTGCTTCTTGGGTACTTCTTCCTGTTACGGAGGTCCGAATATCTCTTAGTGGGGAACAGCAGAACATTCTACTGCCTGAAAGCGAAGGACGTCTTCTTCACAGATTCACGTGGAAATCGCATCGAACCCGAACTTGCCACAGCAGTCACGATCGGATTAAGTGGCGCCAAGTACGACCAGTACGGCCGAGGTGCATGGAGGACCATGCATAAGACTGGTGATCGGATGCTGTGTCCGGTAAAGGCCCCAGAGCACGTCCAGAGAGCCCGCCGAGAGCTGAAGTGCGAGAGTCACAAGTATCTATGCGCTGACCTCGACGCGGCCGCCGTCTCACATGCACTGAAAACAACAGCAACACGAGCAGGTGTGCCGACAGCCAACTACTCAACACATTCGCTACGGAGTGGTGGGGCGACCGCCCTTTTCGCCGGTAAGGCCGACAGCCTGGCGATCAAGCTGCTGGGGCGGTGGATGTCCCGCTGTTTCGAGGAATATCCAGTCCAGTCAGCAGCGTCAACGACAGGGTTGTCATCACGAATGATATAGCCCCGAGAATTTCAAGGCCGGCCGAGCACATATCACAAGTGGGGCCGCTCACCACGCCCTCGATATTACTCGAGGCAATACATTCGTTTGCCCCCTTCGTGATGGACGCGTGAGGAAAAATTCTGCGTAACGCTGCGACTCACTTCTGGTGGGGTATTTATTTGATAATCGTGTTTGTGTGGCGGCGTGGTTACTTCAGATTCTGCCGGTAAAGGAAGAAATCAACTGTTCATATGACAGGCGATTCGACTAAATAGTTTACGGGGTCAAATGATTATGGGGTTAACTGTCATGACATTCACGGATCCGAGTTACACGATAGCGAGAAGTTCGCGACCTTTACAATATCGCTTCACCAACTATTCTCCTGGGATATTGAGTCCTTCGACTGGTTACGGTAGCTGGCGTGGGAACTGTGTAGTAAAGACAGTGAAGCTATGGCATACATACAACCCCCAGCCACGGCAAGTCATGCCTCCCACAACAGCGATGGTGCAAAGCTCCCCGTTTGTTGCGCACAGAGTAGACCGCGTGATCATCTCGATGATGAGCCCGTGACCAACGCTCGAATCAAGCAAACACGATGAACTGCAGCGGTCACTGCGATGTGACTGAGCGTGGCTGCAAAACCAGAGTCAATGCTCCCGACGTCCGCTCCAGTTTCTGGTGAACACAATAAGCTATCCAACACTCACTTTCCAATTCGCTTCCACATCGCAACCGCGACCGCCTCACCAAGCAAATCAAGCAACTCCCCCACGTCTGCCTTTCGTCACTATGGCGACCACCACCAAGATGCCCTACCGATTCCTGGGCAATTCCGGCCTGCTCGTGTCCCAGCTCTCGCTCGGCTCCTGGATGGGCCGCGAGGAAAAGTACACGGTCAGTGCCTGGTACGAGATGATGGCAACGGCCTTCAAGTACGGCGTCAACTTCTTCGACAACGCCGAGTCGTACGGCATGGGCCAAGCCGAGGAGAACATGGGCGGCGCCATCCAGAAGGGGATCGCCGACGGCGTCTGGAGTCGCGAGGACCTCGTGATCACCACCAAGCTCTTCAACGGCTGCAAGGGGTTCTTTGAGTGCGGCCCCAATGACCAGGGACTGAGCCGCAAGCACATCGTGGAGGGCACCAAGGCGTCACTGGCTCGACTGCAGCTCGAGTACGTGGACGTCATCTACTGCCACCGTCAGGATCCGTTCACGCCGCTCGAGGAGACCGTGCGAGCCATGAACTACGTGATCCAGCAGGGCTGGGCGTTCTACTGGGGCACGAGCGAGTGGCTCGCCAAGGACATCATGGAAGCGTGCGAGATCGCCGACCGTCTCGGCCTCATCCGCCCCATTGTCGAGCAGTCCCAGTACAACATCTTCGTGCGCAACAAGGTCGAGTACGAGTACGTGGACCTGTACACCAAGTACAAATTGGGACTCACGACGTGGTCTCCACTGGCGTACGGCACCCTCACGGGCAAGTACAGCGCCGGTAAGCCCGAGGGCTCACGCTTCACGGCGGACATGTTCAAGGCCGGACCGCTCGCGGAAGGCTTCGACGAGCGCGTGGCCATGGCCGACAAGCTCAAACCCATCGCCGAGGAGCTCGGCTGCTCGCTCGCGCAAATGTCCATCGCCTGGGCCGCCGCCAACGACAACGTCTCGACGGTTATGGTCGGTGCCAGCCGCAAGTCGCAGCTCGAGGACAACCTGAAAGCGCTGGACTTCGTGGGCAAAATCACGCCGGACGTCAAGGCCAAGATCGACGCCATCGTCAACTTTGTGCCGACGGTGCCTGTCATCGACCAGTTCGCGACCCTGCGCATGCGCCACCTGTAATCTGCACGCAGTATCGTGATTGTTCGGCTGTCCGAGGATCGTAGGAGAGGCTCTGGCATGCAGTCTGCGCACGATTTAATAAAGTCCCTTGTTCTGGGGTTGCGCCCGTACCGAAAAGTGATCAAAGCAGAGTTTGAACTACTCTGTAGTAGGTCCACTAAAGACTTTCAAACGCAACAGCGGCTTCCTAGTTGTTGCTCCGAGAAATCCTAAAGCTTCGGACTGACTGTAGCTCATTTTGGTAGTTCAGGTTATTGTCAATATTGGAGGGCAATCGTCCCCGTAGGCAC
>JAHWLE010000732.1:0-17966 GCA_024679135.1 Phytophthora foliorum
GGGGGGGGAGGGGGGCGACAAAGGAAGCCGTGCAGTGAGCTCCGCTGGTAAACAGAAGCGTTCGGTTCTTATGGTGTACCGTGTGTCCTCTAACGCTAGTTGTTGTTGGGTTCAATAATAGGAAGAATAAGGTTGCGGCGGATAGGAACGGTCGGGGAGAGGATTGCGTGAAGAAGAAGACCCCCATGAGGCCTCGAGTATGGCATGGACTTCCCAGTCTATCGGGGGCTGTTACAGCGACCCGGTGTACAGCATGCAGGGGTACCGGTTGCCCGACAGCCGCCCCGACAAGTTTGGTAAGCCAATTCCGTCGTCTATGCCAAACCAGAGACGCCATACTTACTGGAATTGATTATCTTCTGTGTTATGCTGCACAGACTAGGGCCTAAGTGAAATGCAGTCTTCTTAGCCATTTTCTGAAAAGGTCTTCGTTGCACAGCGCTTCCGCAATGAATACAAGTGGACTGTCAGCGATGGTTACACCCAATACAAGTGGAGATTTACCGAGAGTTTTGACAGCCTGTTTGACAGTTCGTATTGGAGAGCTCATGGTAATGCTCGTGGCGGCTGGAAATGTGATGTGATGTTTGATGTTGCCGAAGGCTATGATGTGTTTCGCGCAAAATGCATAACAAAATTCAACGAGTTAGCAGCAAGTACAGAGGTGTTGAAGCGGAAGAAACACATTATGCTGGCTGAAGACAGTGACGTCTATTTGAAGCGATCGGGCAACGAAAATCAAGACAAGTACGGCCGCTTATCGACGTCACGTTTTGTGGAATCACTTCAGCGTCGCTGGAAGCTGCTAAAACCAAGTAATCGAGCGCCTGGGGATCAGTTTAAGTTTCTGGTGTTCCTGTACGTTCGCAACGATACTGTACCTGCATCGTCAGCTGGCTTTCAACGTGCAACTGAGAAGCGCGTCCAATAGGCCCGCTTGCAACGGTTAGCACACGAAGCAGCCAACACTGTCAGCTATGGGCCAATTACGGCCCACCACCTCGACATTGTTAACGCCCGTCGCCCCGACGCCGCCACCTTTCACGTTCCTGACGATAGCACGACAGCACAAGCGTTGGAGCTGGATCGACAGAGAGAAGAGGAAGAGCTGCAGCGCGCACAGGCTGTTCAAGACGCTCGTGCGCAAACAGCTACGATTAAAATGCGATGGAGTGGGGTGTGGATACCGGTCGAGGTTGATGTGATTTCACTGAGAAGAGCGGTTGGGTTGCCCGACCATAATATCTTCTCGGCAGGAATCTATCACGACTTCACTCCAAGTGCACCTACCCAACCTAACCTGGACGACGAAGAGCACAAAGATGATGAAGACGACGAGGGAGATGGAGGTGAGCAGAACGAAGCCATGGAAGACACTGAACATTATGTGAACATTCTAAACAGTGTAGCATTATAGCTTTAGTTATCTGGCTGTTGCTCTTTGCATGAACTGATTAAACCTTCGAAGACTTCGCTTCTGAGTGACGTGCTATTGTATCCGCAATGCTGAAAAGATCCCAAAAAGTTATCCATGTCACGACGAGTACACTTTTTCATTGCAACATCCAGAGCCAATTCAGGATAGAGAGGGAATACAAGGTTCGCATGGCGTTGAATCCAGCGTTTCAGTAGCCCGAACGCTTGCTCTATAGGATTCAACTGAGGGCAATATGGTGGCAGGAAGATTAACCGCGCCCCGCATGCATGTACAGCAGCTTCAAGCTCAGGATAGACGTGAATCTTCGCGTTGTCCAGGATTATTATCGATCTTGGGAGTGGCCAAGGGTTTAAGAGCGGGATAACATGCTTTAGAAAAGCTTTATGAAACTTTCCTCGCGAAAATGTTCCCTCTGTCCATTCCCATCCTATAAACCCCGACACATCTAGAGCAGCCATGATTAACAAGCGTTTTCCCCGACGGAAAGGCAGCCGTACGATCGCTTTTGTGTTTCGTCGCGACCACGCGTAGCGTCGGAAAGCATGGCGACCTTCCTTGGAGGTCTCGTCGAGAAAGACTAGCTGTTCTGCGTACGAGTACAACGGTAGCAGTTTCTCTTTGTAGATACGAATCTCGGCAGGAACAGCTTCACGGGCAGCCTTCGAGAGTACTTTGCGAGTCAGGTTTAAGTCGAAGTTGAGTGCACGGCAAATAGTCGAAGTAGAGACCGTTTTAAGGAGAGGAAAGCGTGGGATGATGCTGTCGCACAGCTCCTAGATATAAAATGTTGGGTGGCCTTCTACATACGCCTCCACGAACTTCAGCACTGCTACTGGCCATCTTGTATGTTTCTCCTTGCGCTCTTGCTTGTCGTTGACGATGCCATCCCTCAAAAAGAGAGCGTACCAGCGTCTGATAGACCGTAGTTTAGGGCCGAGTAGCTCGGACAGGGATGTTGTACACGTGAAGCAGAGCGACAGCTCGCCAGCGAAAGTCATCCGTGTACGTCATGGAAACCACCGCAGTGTAAGAACTCAAAACAAGAGCATCGGATATAACGTGAGGACCAGTCGTTTTTGCCGATTTAAAACGGCAATTCTGACCTGTTTCGACGACTCGACCGAGGGTAAGCCAGCTAAATCCTACTTGCGCTGGGAACCTATGCATTTATCTCGGAGCTGCAAATTATATCCGACCCGCTATATCAGACCTTTGACCATAGGATTTGCCAAAACTTTTGCAAGCCACAATAACAGTTCCTTCGCCGATGGTACGCTCTTCTAGCTCGTGGACAATGTCTTTCACAATACCCTGACGGGAATCATCTATCTTTTCGATGGCCTTGAGGGTTGTGTCTTGCAGCGATTTCATTTGACCGAGGATAGACACGTGAGGTGGGACGCCTGTTGCTTTCAGCTGTGTATCGCCACTTCGCACTCGTGACGATAGCATCTCCAACAGCTCGGGATCCTGAAACAGTGCGGATTCGAAGAGAGGGTGTCGAGGGCTGAGCGCCGGAAGTAATTCTGCGTGAAACACTAGCGAAGCGAGACAAAACTCGCCCACGAATACCAGTTGCGGCGGTATAGTCTGGAAAACCATTCTAATCCCCCGTTCAACACATTTCGTCTTGCTTCTCAAAGTGCGGTGGTAAAATTGCAAATTCGTAGCTGCCAGACGGGGAGACCAGCAACTGTTCTCCCGACATGCATATCACCAGCCGCCTCATAGCGCAAATAGGTGTTTTGTACACCTCCGAGTGACCACCCAGCACGTAGATGAACTGCTGTCAATGAAGGACATGCAGTAGATCCAGAAGAGCAATAAATCGCTGCCCCTTTGTGCATGGAATGAGTGCCGAGATCGCTAGGTTTGACACCTCTTCTTGTGAGCTCAGTGGCGGCAATCTCTTCTGCGAGCATAAGCTGCAGAGACTTTCGAAAGCGGTCATATTGGTTGGATCCGGAGAACAACCCGCTGTCAGCGTCAAATGTAGTGGTAGCCCAGTAAATTGCTAGCGTGAGTACAGGGCATATTGTCGGTTGCAGTGGGTTGACGTATACATGCCTTGGGTCACGCGGGCGATCACCGCCTTGATCATTCTTCATGTGTGCAAAATATACTCTTAGAGAGTCTCCACGCCACTCCCGGTGGGAATGCCTGACACCAAACGCGTTCGTTGAGCGGCACATCAGATTCCAAGAGATGATGAGGTACGTCCGAGAGAAGATAGATAGCGTCGCTACCCGGCAATTCCAGCAGGTGGCCACAAATAGACTCGTAGAGCTCAAACGATAGTGGATCCTTTCCGACTTTCACGTTTCCATCCCCGTTGGCTTGTGTCGCGGCGAACTCGCGTTTGAGCCCTTTAAAGTACTGCCTCAGCTCTTTCTCCATATCAGATCCCATGGAGCATCCGTAGTCTCTATACAAATTCAAAACCGGCGCGGTGAGTATTGAGGGCTGAACAGCTTAGTCATGAGCCGTCTGGTTTGCGCAGAGTGAGAAGCCACGATTCGAATATGCGGGGATCCAGCTCGTCAAAAATGACTGGAGGTTGGTCATTATTCCTGGCGAGTAGAGGCTCCACTCGGCGCCGCAGTTGCTTCTCAGAGAGTCCCTCAACAGAGCCAATGCGCGCAGCAAACGACGTAAGAATGACTCCAGGAGAGTATAATAGGAGCCACGTCACGAACCTGCAGTAGAAGTTCACGTACGCTGCGCGGGAGCTTGCGCACACTGCGTTCTCTCGAATCCTCTCCGCTTTGCGCTCCAGTTCCTCAAGCTCATCTGTGTGTGATCCTTCCATCGCCAATCGAATTTTACGAAGGACGACTCATCCTGAAAAAGAACGCAAATTCACGTTTTTTTCAGGTGCAGCAGAAAATACTGCAAATTTGTATAGGAGTCCGATCAGCCCTCTTTCGATTTGGAAAATACAGGACCCGCCGTCCTGAACATATCAGTCATGCGCGTGCCCAAGTCCTGAAAGTTCCGGAGAATGGATATGAGCCTCACACGTAAAATCCCCCCTCCAGACCTCCCTGCCCAGCGTGCACTTGGACCAGGGCCGGCACAGATTCTGAAATGCATGAATCACGTTGGTTCGTGTCTCAAACACCAAACCCTCGACGGGAACAAAAATGTATTCTGCTACCTCGACCAGGGCCTAAGGCCTATTCTCAACTAGCTCCGCCGCACCGCATCGCACAGATTTGTACCATGCGGTCGCATTAGTTAAGTAGTTCCGCACGACCAAAATCGGACACCTAATCGCTTTTGAACCTGATGGCACACGCCTCTTCAACTGGGCCACCAAAGTCACCGCTCCGATCTCCACTTTCAGAAACGAACCGGGCAAAGCAAAACAGATTCTCCGACGTGTGTTGGTGTGAGCTCCAACTTAAGACCTATCTGTGTATGTGCAAGAACTAACCAAGCGCAATCGTAAATGCATATAGTGAGAATGTCGTCCAATATCCATTCCCAGCGCCAGGTTGTTCAAGGTGACGAGCAGCACATCAACTCCGCACGAAGCCCTGAATTGTAGTGAGCCGTTCCCGTACCCAGCTCCGCTCGCTCTCGCTACTCCACCTATGTTGCAGTCCATGACCCAGCAAGCGTAGCTGAAGCAGGCAAGTCTGGCGATCGCTTCCTACTTTCAGCCTACGGGGTTTTCTCCTTGTATCCCGTTGCGACCGAAGCCAGTGGGCTTGAACCCGGACGCCGCCCATTTTGCTCGTCAGCTACCGCAGCGTTGTCGCATACAGTCGCAAGCCCTATTCGTCCGATCAATATACAGAGCTTGACTCCGACAGTTCTGAAGACGTCAAGGCACCGTTCACCAATCCAACTACCGCTTATCAATGCGTCATTGCTGACCTCCAAGACTGCAGCCCCACCTGACAAGTACGCAAATTTGAGTGCCGATGAAATAAGGAAGGAATGTACGCGTCTAGGTTTGAAACTAAAAGAAGAAGCCCGAGTGAATCGTAATACTCAGGCGACATGATGTTTCCACGGCTGCATTTGGTGACGTTCTACTGGGAGGCTCTGACCTGGCGATGGATACCAACTCCAGGAAATCGCGTACAAAGCATTGCGTGTATCGCCTGTTGAATATCTTGTTCTATGGGCCGTTCTTAACGACGGAACGCCCTTCACTCTAATTAGTCGTGCCATGACTGATAATGGTGACGTTGCAACAAACCTGACATTTTGCATGATTATTTCATGTGCATGGTGCATGATTAATTATGGTGAGAAATGACAATTCATTTTGTTTGGACTGATTACACAGACGCCGACGAGCTACCCTCGTCGCATCTCTTTTCAAAATCAGCGCGGCACCGCTCAATAATCTCCTGCAGTGCCTTGCTGAGATGCTTGTCGTCCTACCTGCCCTCACTCCCAACGTCTAAGCCGCACAATACCATCGACTTCTTGGCCCAGTTGGCTCCATCTTTGTCGACCTCTGCATTCACCAAGCGGATGCATTCTGCCGCCGTCTCTAAAAAAACTTTCTTGCCTGGGTTGGCAATCGACCCCGACGCCTTGACACCTTTCATCCAGTCGCCGCGTCGGATCGCTTCCATGTTGCGCTTCACGCAGAGGTGCCGCCAACGCATCTTGATTCGCTGGATTGGAAACCTATCCGCCGGTTGCACGTAGTCAGTAGTGTTAAGAGGAAAGAAACGAATGCGCGTCCGTAGTTCCTTGCCAACAGCCACAACGCCGTCACCAGCATGTCCGCTGGCATCGTCAATCCACAACACACGCTCTCGACCGAAGGGCCCCGCTGGTCCCCAGCAACGGACCCCCCGCAGCCAGCGTTGCATGAGGTTGTTGTTGATGAAGGAGCTGAGGGACGTACGGTACGCGACACCGCTAACGCAATCAGGGAGGTCTTGGATGGGATAGTTTGACTTCGCATTCTTGAATATCAACAGTGGACAGAGAAGCCTGGCGTCGCTGCCCCCTTTCAGCAAAACACACATCGTGATTCCTTCTCGACCTAATCATATAAATTAATTATAGGTCAGTACATTATGTCGGCAAATCGTTGAAGATATCAAAATAGCAGTACCCAGTACCTGATACGATACTGCGGTATTTCATGTGCTCTGCGCCTCGGAAGTCCAGCGTCTTGCCATCATCTAAGTCAATGGCAAAGTGACTTTCTTCCATGTTGAACTGTTGGTCCGGGTCTATCTGGCCATCGTCAAACTTGCGCTTCAGCTGGCCGAGGTGAACCGCGATAGACTGTTCGATCTGAGCCATCTTCACGTCACTCACCTGTTTCTTGCCTTTAAGTCACGGTAAACGATGTTGTACCGGTCCGTAAAGTCTTGTACGCGACGAGGAGTGACCAGAGTACCAAACATCTTTCCGCTAAAGCAGTACGCCGAGTTGTAAACAGGGTGCGTGCTGTCCTCGATCATTGTCGTTGCCATGCCCATCAGCAGCCGGGAGGATAGTTTCACTCCTGCGCGGCGTAGCCGCTCAAACTCGGTTAGAAGTTGAGGGTAGAGCCATGTCTAGTGTTTTCCCCATTATTAGCAATCGAGCTTCTAAGGAAGCTCGATGCTGAGGAAATTGGTCTAGCAGCCAAAGCTTGGCTTGGCGATAGTACTGCATAGCAGTGTTTCGAGCTAACGCTTTGCCTTTCTTACCTTCATTAGACTCAAGATACATTCCAAATTTATCCATCACCGACACAAAACTTTTCCCACTCTCATCACTCTCAATGCATTTAGTAACATACTCCTCTGTAACTTCCTCTACCTTCAGAAATTTCTTGAAAGTTGCGACAGCAGTGGCCTTGGCTCGCAAAGTGTTGCCAAGCTGGAGATCGTCCGAGCCCATTGCTACAGTCCGATAAAACGAAAATATGCCAGTGATACGTTTATCACTTGCTATTTGACTTGACATACACATATTCTACTGACCATTCGGACCCGATATGTCCGATCGACTGGCTTATAGGACTTACCTACCCCTACAATAAATTATTGGTCAAAATTCAGTCTGTACTTGAAATCTATTGGATAAAAAATAACATAATGATATGATTGGGGGTTCTGAGTGTATACAAACAATAAGTGTGGTCCGATAGTTTACTATATTCATCCATAGCATTTCGGAGCCAGCTTGGCTCGCAAATTTCCGACACCATCAAGACAAAGCGTGAAGCTTTAGAAAGCGTCAGTGTTATTGATTGCAAGCCCACGGTTCGCAAGTTTGGCATCCCGCTCACAACATTGCACGATTGAAGAAGACAAGGGGAGGACATATTCAGCTTCAAAGGACCGCAGACAAGCAAGGCAATGAAAGGACAAAGGGCATGATAGCTTTCACACACGACATGATTACCTACATGAAGGACTGCGCCGTGAGGAAGAAGTACAATAAAATATTTTGGCTTGCATATTTACAATTAATATTGCCTTGATATATGCAAAGCATTTGTGCACAGGAATAATGGTAGAGTATATTATGAGTATAATTATGAGTATTTTATACTCTATCATTATTCCTGTGCTCAAATAATTTATATTGTAAAGCAAGAGCACCACACATGGCTAGAAGCGAACCTAGTATCGAAGCCAAGTGACGAAAGGCGTGTCAACACATTGATGCGCTTGTGTCAGCAGTTTGCGCAGAAATTTTATTCTAATCTTTGAGCACTTATCCTGACAATTGGGTTTTGTTATATTTGTTTAGACACGGGTTTTCAACACAAAAGCCATAACGCATACGAAGCATAACGAAGCTGAATTGATGCAGACTCATTTAGAAATTGCGATTAAGGTTTGGGAAGAATATAGCCATTTTCCAAATTGTGCTACCTACAATATCGAAGGAACGGGAATTTATTTCGACACCCCACCACACAAAATATGGATTCTGAAGGGGAGAAGTGGGTCTGCAAAAGTGAATATCATGCAGAAGAACTCCGGCAGACTGACGGTTGTCCTCACAAGTCGAGCAGACGGTACGTTTCATTGATTTTTATGAAAATGTTGCATACTGGAACTAAGGTCGTGTTCGCGACGGCTCTAAAACCATGTCATGCGGGTGATAATCATGTTTTGTGCCGAAATGATCGTCGGGACCACAAAAACATGAAGACGTGGCTATAACACGAAAACAATGTTTTGATCCCGTTTTTGAAAAACACACAGTTTAATCCGTGGAGCAAGGTGCGTTCGTAACAAAAGCGTTTTTATCGAGAGATGTTTCTCCTCACGATATTCCAACGTCTTTGTAAGCTTCGATCCTTGTCATTCTCACGTCTACCGAGAAACCAGAGCGACCTAGAAAGCAAGCGGGTGCCACTGTCCACCGAAGAAGCCACGGAGAAGTTACAGCGCGCAACCTGGAAGGTCTACGAAGAGTTCGACCTGCTGGATAGGTACATTGACGACCGATCGAACCCTTCCTTGAAGACGGACAAGGGCCTTACCCCCGCTGCTTGGACGGCCCTGACGAACGATCTCAATGTCAAACGCAAACGGGCGCTTGAGAAAAGTACTGCGGGTTGATGCTAGATTGCAGGTAGCATGGGGTGCGCGTGTTGATGCGTCTATGTTTGTACCTCAATATAAATCCAAATTCAATCGGCTTTTGCGTGACTACGATCTGTACAAGAAGATCATGAGTTTCAGTGGTGTTGCCTATGCACCACGACAGGCAAACCGATCCTAGATGACGTTGTTTGGGAAAGGCTCATAAAGTCAAAGCCAAAAAAAACGGATAGCTCGAGGAGATCCGGTGGAAGGGTTTTGAACATTCTACTAATTGCAGTATGGAGGCGGGTACATCAACAACTTGTTTGTATACAGCACTTTTGTGCTAATCTACTCTTGTTGGGGTGTTAGGCGATTTGCGGGCTACCGGTGATGACACCCAAAGCATAGCAAGCATTGCAATGCAGATGGGCATGCCCAAGATCATGGTTGACGACTCTGAGAATGTGGAGGAGGTTAATCCTGTCTACAAATAATGCGGATGACATGGGCCCTGTTGTTTCAGTCGGAGAGCGAGAGCAAGATCCAGCCAGCCACCAACAACGCGTTGCGAACGTCAAGCGCATCCGTGATGGCGCTTCAAAGGGGCGTCAGGCAAGAAGATATCCCGAACGAAATGCAATTCGGACGACAGTTTGCAAGACGTGAAGGAACTGGTCAACGTGGTGATGAGTATCTTGCGTACAACATTCAACAGGAGTTGTGGGTTGCGGAACACACGAAACCCGACCCAGTATTCATCAATTGACTGGCGAGTGACTACAACCTTCGGGTGGACGCCTCACTGCGCTGATGTTTGGTTCTCTCCAGCGGTCGCAAACACAAAATATCGGTTGCCCATATCCGACCAGAAGTGCTTGCTGTGAGGTTTCGAACGACCATGACCAACCGAAATTTTTGTTCGGACAACCATGGGTGACCACAATTTGAATTCGGTTAACCAAGAAAATGTTGTATATTTTGTATTTAATGAATGCATGTACTCCACAGATGCTTCCCTACAATACATCAGCATTGGAGCGCGCAACAAGAATGCCGTTCAGAACCGAAGGGCTGAGAATTGTTCGCTTTATGCCGAACGCGTTTCCCGCATCAGAAAAAATACTTTCTGACATCGCACTGGACGTTGGTATCGCTAAAACGGATCTGGCAAGGAACCCCAATGCTGGATGTTGAGCAGGCTGATGATGCGTCCCCTTTAGCTCACACTGGATGGCTTGCTTGAGTGACTTTAAGTCGAGAGAGCGAAGCATTTGTAATCTGAGTGCATGTTCCTCTCGTGAATTGCGTTCCCGCATGCTACAATGTCGGGGGCGCCTCCGGTGTCATCTTCGAGGCCAGCGGCTTGAGCGGGCGCTGTGTGGGTTACAAACGAGTCCATTGCGTCGGGATCAGCTAAATGAAAGCACGGGCTGATGCTCTCAAAGCGTCGGAGTCGGGCTGCTGGGCAAGCGTGCAAAGTAGACTGTGAGCCGGGTGGTTTCGGTTGCCGTAACCAACCAAAAGTAGCGGTCGGTCAACCGTAACCGACCAGACACTGTTGTCATCATTGTCACTACCACTATCACTGCTACTCTCACTTCCACTTCCCGAGCTAGAGGAATAGTTAAACTCTTCCAGTTCGTCTTCACTTGAAAAAAACATCTCCATCCAGTTAATTTCAGAAATTTTGATACTCTGCCCACATTGTACTCGCCATCCACGATCGCCAATGTGTCCCGTTTTCAAAATCAAACGAAATAGGATGGACAACTTCTGATACCGGATGGACGTGCCCCTCAACCGACTAAAATTGTCACTGATGTCGCTCGCATCGTACTCGCGGATGAAATTGTGGCTTAACACACAAGCGGATATCACGCTTTTGGTAGTCATCATCTCAAATTCCATGCACGATCGGGGTACTTTGAACTTACGCTTCAACATTCCAATAAATTGCTCTACAAAGTTACGTACTTTCGCGTGTCTGCGATTGAACAGATACTTCGCGTTTTGTGGGCGACCTGACGGCCGATTTGCGCACTCCTTCAAATGATATCTTACTCTACGAAAAGGCTTGTCACTCGGCCCGTAACCAGCGTCGGCAATCACATAATACTGCTCCGGAATCCGGTCTATCAGTCGGGACCAGCTCAAAAGCGTTGAATCATGCGCACTGCTTTCTGCACCAACGAAGCAGAAGCATACCTTCATCTCTCAGTCACACACAAAAAAAATACAAAAAAAAAAACAGAACGTTCGAGCTGATAAATCACTTATAATTGTGGACGGGAGGCACATCTTCAAGTACAACTTCAATTCGAAAATGACTACCGCAATGGCACCGAGTGCCTGATCAAAGTACGGGTGCTCGGAGGGGAAACAAAAGCCGGAAATCCACTTGGGATCGTAAGCTAGTGGTGCTATAACGGCTTCTGCTTCCTTGAGCTCGTCCCGAAACAGCGGGTCACCAAAAATGCACTGGGGAATCTTCGTAGCTCTTGAACCGGCGGTACAACATTCGCAAAGCTGACTGTATGCGTAACAACGATGCAAAACAGCCTTGCATCGAGTTCCATCTCGTTTCACATAGTGTTCGTAGTCCCAAGGCCTTTCCGTAACATTTCGTCATCAGTTTTCGTGCTCGTGGAAGCCATTTACTGGACGAAGTGTTCACAATTTTTACTGCTGTAGCCGCTCTGACTGTCACAGCTTTAAACGAAGATCGCAATACCGCCATGACAAGGTTTTTCACATCGTGAGCAATACAGAAGAGAAAACTATGTGGGGGACAGCAAATTGCCAATATTCGACGAGCGCGTGCACAAGGCCCTGATGATTGCTCCAACTAATACGCCACTGGTCTTGCTGAACTTGCTCAAGTACTTATTCGAGCTGCTTGCCAATAGCTATTCCATGATGTTCATCTCCATCGGGTAGTAGATCGTAGGTGAGCAAAACTCCAAAAAGCGACAGCTGACAGCCTAGCTTGCTCCTTACAAATATTTATCCACACGTCTGAAAGTAGGTTGATCCAGCCCTCCGTTGTTTTCACCATCTTCTTTATCCATCTCCTTGCCTCGAGTAGCATGGTATTGTCGAACACCCTTGCGTAAAGCACGGCGAGAAAGAAGAATATCCGACACCCCAGGGCATAACAGCTCCAAGATTCAGCGAATTGAATGACTCTCAGTGAGCCGATCAGGGAGATGATTAACGGCGTGAGCTTCAATAATGGAACACTCAAGTTATTTGATCTCACTTTTTGTGAATACTTCTTCGTTTTCTTCGGCAATCTTTGTTTGAGTCTTTTGTGGCCAGACGAACGCTTGTCGACGAACACGCGGTTGACCGGCAGGTCGAATACTGGCGCGTGAAGGTGGTAAGGCTGTTCGCTGGGATCTTGTCCTTATTTCAACGTTGATTTTTGTGTTACTTCAAACGACAATGAAGGATTTGCCTCACGTGCTGCAACTAGTGTTGTAATCAGTCGTGGTGGGAGTTGTGCCGCCTTGCAATGTGCGCAGTTGGCGAGTTGATTCGCATAATTGTGCGATCTGCCGGTGCTTACTTTGGGCGAGGTGGTGGTCAAGTCGTTATCGTGTGCAGACCTGCAGAATCGACACTCGCGGTAGTTACAACCGCCTTCAGCCTTCCCCAACTCCGGCGATTTGATGCTATGCTGGATTCCTCTTTGAGTCGAAATTTGACAGTCGATTCGCCCGGACAAATCCGTCCCCATCCGTCCCCATCCGGTCATGGCCGTATGGCCTAAATCCCTCAGCAAAACCACGTTTTGACCATGGATTAGCCGAAATATTAAGTCCCTACTGCCAACACTGGTCGCACTGCATACACGCGTACAGTAACCTGGTCGTGAGCACCACTCCTAGCGACTGTGACAACACACTCGCAAAATACTGCCATGCAAGAGCCTTCTTCGTCGTAGTGTCAGCAGACTCAATCCGTACACCCGAGAAACAGAGACGTAGCAACTCCCCCACCATATTTTTCGTCCACTTAATGCTTTTGCTTTTGTTCAATGTCGTAGCTGGAGGGGTAGTCTGCGCTTTAGCTGGAGCACTGCTTGGTAGTTGGGATGCAGTTGTAGATGGCTGCAATGGCAGCGGCGTTTGGATTGGACGCAAGCCTGCAATGTCGGACCATGCTAGCGGTAGTGGCAGGTGAACGCAGGAATGCCTGCAGACAGGCTGTCGGGAATGCTGGCAGACGAGTCGCTCGTGATATTATCAGGTGATGTTGTCGCCGACCTAAAACCTAGCAGCAAGAGCTGATGGTTGTGAGCGCAGAAGGCTACTTGGACAAGGCAGGGCACGATGTTCTGGATATTTGGCGTTGATCAAATCAATCGAGTCTAGCCCTAATCTATTGTCATGTCAGAACGTGTTCCTCACTAAAGCAAGGGCCTTAGGCCTATTCTCAACTGGCTGTTTTCGTCGCATGCGGTCGCATGAGCCCAAATAGCGCCTTTAGATTGGTGAAGGGAGTAGGTGGCCGCATATATAAAAAAGCACTCATGCGCCGAGTTGGTTGCATGCGTCGAAATCGACACATGAGAGTGAGAAGGGGTCGCACGAGGAACCACCAATCAGACCTCTTTGTCCCTCGACATCTGACTTCACTTCAACCAGTAGCTCCTGGCAGGCGTTTCCTGTGCCTCTTGCTACATTCGATTGAGCACTCAACTACTTATGACGTTTCGACCACCCATGCTTTGGGATATTCAAAATCGTTGGGATGAAGACGCGGAGTTCTGTACAATTATTCTACCGACAATTGTGTGCGTCCTGGCGACGACTGAAAAATTTGGCCGTAAAATGCGCGTCGTTCGCGAGCATATTAGCTGGAGCACACAGGCAGAACATGTAGTGTTGGAAGGTGAGTTTAAGCAGTACCAGATGATTTTGTCGGGGTTTGAGCGATTGTTGTCACTTGTGGACGCTGACTTAGCTGTCAACCCACTGCAGTCAGCGCGTCGTGCACTTGGTAAGTCGCCCGTGTCGCCGGCAGGTATGCTGAAGGGTGCATATCGTGGTTAGCGTGGGGGGGGGGGGGGGGGTACCAGCATAGCAGAGTAATAACAGGAAACAGTCGTGTAGGATTCTACTGTATTGTGCATGCGGTACTGAGAGCGATATTAACGGGTGCCGCGATCTGGCAATTACATTTCCTCTGTCTAACGACGATATGGAGTTCACTGCCGCTGGTGTCCAGTCTCTGAGCGGGACTCGTTCAAAGTCCGAATGCATCGGAGCAATTGATGGCTGGTTGTTCCCCATTCGCGTACCCCGTACCTATGAATGTACCCGAGGCACTGCGTTTTTTTTTCGGCCAGTATCAACGATATGATCTTTTAACGTACAGGTGTGTGTCGATTTTTGATGCCGAGTTACTGCTCTTTCGTGATCCTGGAGGTAGGAACGATTCGGTGTCTGATTATCTGCACTAAAAGTCCTAAAATATCCTAAATTACGTCGTACTTAAGAGGAATAGATTACACATGTTGTTCTAAAGCTGTCCTAAAGGGCGTCATCGATGGCTGTCCTAATACTCTCCATATGAAGGAAACCGGTTTGTTGGCACCCGGTTAGGGCATGTCCTAAACCCTCGCCACCTTCATATACCTAAGGTTTGTCAGGTGGCCACGACAACCAACCATGCCGTCAACCAAAGCGTACTGTACACTGTCATTTCTGAACTCTACCCATGGAGCATAAGAACTACAAATTCTGCAAGAACCACACAGTCACTAAAACTGGCACATCTCACTACAGCTGCACCAAGTTCCGCGCTGGCTGCAAGGTACGCCTCGTGGTAAAAAAGGGCGTGGTCGTTGAAGAGAAGAACAGGCATTCGTGCGAACAAGATGCCATGGTGGGCGTCGCCGACGTGCGCCATGACATGTCGCTGGTGTTGCAAGAGCGCGTTGTGAAGGAGCTAGCGGTCCCACCGGCCGTTCTCTGGAATCAAGTCTACGACGAGTTTCGGCTGAAGCACCCGTTTGCCATCCTGAACGGCATTTCACGCACCCGAGGTGCCACGACCATCAAGAACTTCCGTCAAGGTACAACGGGAGGCGACATGTACCGGGCGATTGAAAGCGCGTCTGTGCGCTGCGTGAGCGATTCCGACCCGCGTCCGTTCTTGCAGTTCAGCACGATGACCCCCTCCGCCAATGGAATCCATCGAATGCTCGGGGTTTCGCATCCGAACTTAGTGTGCATCCTACAGTATCTCCAACTGACTCTGTTCATCGACGGAACGTTCTCGGTTGTCCCGTCGCAGTGCCTTGTCGCTATGGTTTACGATCTCAGTGTCGATGTCTACCTACCGGTGTATTCCAAGAAACAAGGCATGTACTGGCGGGTTTTGGAGCAGCTGATCAACGCCTCGTATCGCCATCTGGAGCCTCGAGATGTCATCAAGCGTGCCCTGATCAACGCAGTGATAGACCAGTTCTCGCGCGCAAACATTGTGGGCTGCCTCTCCCATTCGAAACAGGCGCTGCGCCGCAACATGTTGGACTTGGGGATCTCGCGAGGGCAGATTTTCTATGCCAAGAAGCCGGGAAATCTGGACATTCTCACTATTATCTCTGTTGATGAAACGTAAGTCATCATATTATGTAGTACTATTACTAATCCATGTTACTATTATGGAAGTACAACCAATAATACTGCTACTTGATATGACAATTTTGACATTTTTATCTGTAGGGACTGCGCTACGAACGCAGGATCATCGGCGAGAGAAGCGCGAAGACGAAGTGGAATGCCTTCTGGAAGTACTTCGTTCGTACGTGGGCGAAGCCCTACGACGTATCGTTCTGGAACGTGAGCTAGATGCGGTACAACAATGTGAGCATAGTAAACCGGACTAACAATCCGCTCGAGAAGTTCAACCGAGGCTTCGCTGCTCGCGTTGGTGCGCCGCATCCTAGTCTGCTGGCTTTCATCCAAGCAGTGAAGGCTGAAGCTGTCTCGTATGTGACGCTGCTGGGTGACATCAAGCACGGGGGCCAGAGCCCTCCTATCCACGCCAGAGCTGTGGAAGTTGAAGTTCCTGAGGAATACATTGCGTTTCAGTAGGTGTGTATTACTTCTGTAACAGTAGCGCGTCTCGAGTCTCCGTCGAGCCACTTCGCGCACGAGGTATTTCAGCCAGCCAAAATACAAAGTATTCGATATTTTGATTCACAATAATAATCTTAGATCTGAGGACACTATCTATTTATTCTTTAGATGAGGGAAAATCATGCAAAAGAAAACAAGAAAAGACAATGAATCGAAGCAATATCAGTTTTTAGATTTATTTACATGCACAAATATGCGGCTACCGACCAATGAGCCCTATGACGCTTCCAACGCGCTACCTTTGCTTTGCCTTTTCACTACTTGCTGCGGACAAATTCCGACGGAGAGGTGATCTCGCTGCTGTCATTTCCTCTTCCTCCGCCATCTCCTCCGCCGCTGTCCCCTCTTCTCGTCTTCCTCGTCCTCCTCTGCACCCCGTCAACTTGTTGGCTGTTTGAGCCCTGACGGAGCGTGCTCCTCGCTCCCTTTTCAGAGACGGGCAATGCAAGCTAGTCCTTGTTGGTTTTGCATCGTCCTTGCGTGGTGTGAGTGGAGTACTAGTGAAACCCCATGCGCATCACGGTCATTCCGGTTCGAATCCCCCACCGGAAATGGCCACGGTCGCCGCAAAATTTGCCTTTTAATCCGACCGTCAAAGTTGTACGCCACTGCGAGCTTTACCAAACGTTATACCCCTTAGTCACTAATCGAACAATTCAAATTTATCCATAAAATCACCTTAAGGGCGTCTTTTTGGTCGACAAATCGCACGATTCCCCGAACATAGTGATCGCAATAAAGCTGAAGAAGTAGGGAGACTGACGGGTGGCCAAAATGGGCGCTCCTTACTGTAGGGTGTAGTAGCATCTGGAACTTTACTCTGTCTACAACCCTCAAGCGTAGTATGTTGTACTCAAGCGCCGAATGAGATATGCCAGCGATTATTTGTGCCAAACGATAATAACTCTGAAACGTATGACCGACGAGCAGCATTCGCAACGCTCCAGATCCGCAAGCTCATCTACTGAAGTAAGATGATCGTAGTGCGGCGCAATCCGGAAGAACCGGCTACATGTTCGTGTATAAGGCCTACAAAACTCCCACATGGAGGTCATGTAATTAAACCCCTTGTTGGTCGTACTCATGTTCCAGGACCCTCTGTCGAAGATCCAGCGCTCGGTCAGCTTGTCGCACCCGTTGGCATGTTGGGCCCCTCCGCGCCTGAATGAGTGAGAGCTCAGCGCTCCCTTCACCTGCAGCTGGGGCGACACGGTTCAGAATTCGATTGACATGGGCGTAGATTGTCGATGCCGTGTCAGCTCCCTTTGCGACTGGACCGGCAAGTGTGGTGGTGATTGCGGGGGCGTTGAGAAGCTCGATCAGCGGTACGTCAGAAGTCAGCGTGGTGATCGTCTGGGCTGCTTGCGGTGGCAGGTTGCCAATCAAATCCACGCATGGAGATGCCTAGACGGCCAAGGCCGTTGCGATGGCCAGTACGGGGCAGGTGCTGAAGTCTGCGTCTGGGAAGAGCGACAGGCCCTGCTCTTCAGAAGTCTTCAGTCGGATCAAGCGCAAGAAGAGTACGCCACCTGCATCAACGCTGATGTTACGCTTGTGGAGCATTGAGAGGTCGGAGGCTCGTCCAAATAGGTACCACAGACGACAGAGGAGTGCTGCATCTTGGTAGTCAGTCTCACAACATGCATTGCTATACAAATATATAACCATTTTTTTCAAGTCCGACTTTGTGCATGGAGGCGCTTTGCTAACAAACCCACCACCATCTCGCTTCATACAGAAGTTCAACACGAGCAAGGAAGACCACAAGGTTGCCAAAGTTCTCGCAGGATATAAACCGAAGGTGGATGTGACTCTGCAGAACCTGAGCAGCTTCGATTCGCAGACGCTTGATCAGATCATGCAGAC
>JAHWLE010000733.1:0-17953 GCA_024679135.1 Phytophthora foliorum
CAGCAGCAGTCGTGACAGTCGCCACCGCCGCGAACGCCGCCACCGCAACGCGCCGGAAGACGACGAGGACGCCCACCGCCGCCACCGCAAGAATCGATACACGGACAAGAGCATGAGCTACTCGCGCGACAGCTCGCACCGCAGCAGCAGGAACAGCGACGAGCTGTCGCCGGCCAGCACCTGCGACGGGCTCAACCTGCCGCTGGACAGGGAGTTCCTGCCGCTGCACAGCCCCACGCAGGACGAGCAGGAGCAGGAGCAAGTGCGCGATCAAGTGATCTGCATGATCTTCGACCTGCCACAGTCGACGCAGTTCTACCAAGGTACTACATGTAGAGGCAGAAAGTAAATGACCTGGTGGACAGGGTTGCTAACGGTTAGCGCTCGGTGTGTACTGTAGACTTTTCGTGTGCCATCGCGTCGTCGCTGGCTATGCACGGACGCATGTATCCGACGAGCTCGCACGTGTGCTTCTACTCGAACGTGTTTGGCCGCGAGAGAAAGGTCAGGGTGGACCTTCAAGGATACACTCGGGGTGCTCTCTTGGCACTTGTCGGACTTGCAGCTCGGCTTTGCCCATGTGCAATGCGCGCAGCTAGCTTTTCCGGCTCCCGACGTGGTGTCGCAAACGATATGTCCAGGCGGAGTCGAGCTGACGGGTGTATTTCTGTTTTGCCGCTGGTGTAGATCCTGATCCCGTACGAGTCCATTCGCGAACTTGAAAAGACGACGACCATGGTGTTTCAGCACTCGATCCGCCTTGCGACATTAGGCAAGGACGAGTACACGTTCACGAGCTTCTGGGGTAACAATCGCGATAGCTGCTACGACCTCATTCAAAAGACGCGAGACCGCGTGCTGCGCGAATTGCGGCCCACCACAGTGAACTCGACGGAATCGCGCTACCCAGCGCTGCCGGCATCTCCCAACTTCAGAAAAGCAGAGTCGCCTGTAGCGTCACCGCCACCGTCGCAGTCCATTCCTGCAGCAAATGAAGATGAAGAGGTGGAGGACGGAGACGAAGCTGTGTTCTCCGATGATGACGATGCTGCAGTTGCTGCAAAGAACAATTCTAATGCGCCCGCTGCAGAAGATGATAGTGATGATCAAACATCCCCTGCAACCCCGCGTCGAAGCAGTGTCGTCTCGGATGTTGATTCAATCGCACCCAAGGATATTTCGATGACACAGATTCTTGAGGAGTCCTTCCCAGTTTCGGTCAAAACATTCATGCAATTGTTCTACCTGGATAATGCACCGTTCGGGCTGGATAAGTTCAACGAGCAAACAGGGTCTACTGAAATGACGATAAACCCGTGGATGACTCCGCTAGAAGAGGAGAAATCGTTTGGTGAGTGTCTATTGAAGGCTTTGAATGATGCGAATCGCGTCCTAACCGATGCAAAATGTGTTGCTACCATAGGTATGACACGATCACTACAATTCCGAGTGCCCATTGACGCCCCTATCGGCCCAAAGTCCTCCCAGGTGGATGTGGTGAGTTCCTATTTTTGTTGTGCTCGTGCACGAATCCATAGTATTGTACAGATCACTAACCTTGCGGTGATATGTCTGCCACTTTAGTTGCAATGCCTAAAAGAGAGAAAGCACGGGATGCGCGTTGTCGAGAGTTCAACCCGACTCGTGGATATTCCGTACGGAGACTATTTCAGCGTCGAAGACCGGTGGACCATTGTGCCACATTCATCCAACCCCAACGCCTGCAAAATATTTATCGAGATGAAGGTGAGTTCTGAAATCCAACACTGTCGAGTTATCGAGAAACAGACTGAGTGTGCATTGTTATGTTTCGTCTAGGTGGTCTTTGGCAAATCAACATTTTGGAAGAACACGATTGAAGCGCGTGCTATCAGCGACAACCGAGTCAAGTGGGAGAGATGGGTTAGAATGGCCACGGAGTTCCTAAATACGAGGGCGCTCAGTGACACAGCAAATTGTATCCCAGAAAGCCCTCCTACGTCAAGCACTTCTTCCGAGAAGGCAACACTGCAAGATGACATCAGACAGAATCATGGGTCAATGGCCAGACGCCGGAGCCGGAGCAAGGTGAACCACCGCCACCGAAGCGCCACTGCATCAGCGATGCCATCCGCAGTAACGCAAACTGGCGCGGTGAAAGTTTTCCCGTGGGTTCTGGTCCTTCTTCTGCTGCTCGTCATTTTGCGTCTGCAAATGACGCTGTCAAGCATCGAGCGGTCATTGCTGGTGAATATCGAGCTGATCGGCGAACTGCAGCAACAGCTTGTTGGCCTTCAAGCGGGCGCCTGCCCAGTAGCAGCGTAGTCATTGCTTCCCACTTCAACTATTTTATAACAAAAACTCAAAAGCAAAAACACATTTCCATTACACCAATTACTGGTTGGCGGCGTCAAACCACATCGTGTGGAAGTTGACACGGTTCTGCAATGCTTGTAGCAACTGATGGACTTGCAGATCCGTATCCCGCTGCATCGCTCGACGGATGGATGCAGGGCTGTGATGCTCGGCTTTTGATATTTGTTTTCTCAGTGTTGACCGTGCTCCGTTTTCACTGGTCATTCTGTCTTGGTCAGCGACGGAATTTGACTGTTGAAAAGCCTGAATTTCTTGGCGCATCCCACACAGCACAAGTTGCAGAGCACGTAGGTGCTGTCGCTGGAATGGGTTGTGCATCACATACACGTCCGACGGGAGATTTGTGACCATCCGGCTCAGCTCATACAACATCAATTCGCGCTCTCTCACATCAAGGTTTACCAAAGCAAAAGTTGGTCGCACGATGGAAGACACAAGACTGAGTATCCTGTATCTTGAGTTCCCAAACCAAGATGCCAGATTCGAACCAGATGAAATGAATAGCAATTGTTCTGGATGATTACAGCAACACACAATAATCATAGCAATATATATTAGCAACAAGAAGAGTTTCCAAGCAGAACAAGCACATACCTTGCTGACTGGAAGCGTATCCACCGTTGCAGTCAACCGTAGTTAGTGGTGCATTACTGACCCCTAACAGGCCATCGGGAGAAACTTTTACAGACGCAACCGCAAGACTAAAAAAGTTTATCCGCGGGATCTGAGTCACCACGGAGCAAGACTGCTTACGATGTGCGCTCCAGTGCAGCCACAGCATCGCTTTTAAAACTTTTCGTACTCGAAGAAACGTGAAGCTTGGAGCAAATTGAATTTCCAGCTGAAATCGTGCTTTTCCCGATCCCTTTTCATTCACGCTGGCTGCAGGACGAAATTCAGGAATTACCGAGCACGAGCACGTCCAGCCTCGCGTACACGTTGGCTCTCCATTCGGTGCAGTCAGTGCGACATAACTGTTTTCCAACATTATGCCAGACAGATTTTTCAGGATAACTTCTGCACGGATAAGTGAAGACGACGGCACGTATTCAACAATACGAAACAATTCCAGTGTTACTTGTTGCTCCAGTTGTAGTTCACGCGCCATTGAGCTCAGACTTTTTTCATCTGCATTAACGTTAGAGATAATACTTGTTGGAGGAGCGCCGACAACCGTTTCCATGTCTATAAAGTCTAGACCCGCAGAGTGGGAGCTTTCAACTTCTTGAATTGAAACAAGTGACGTCAAGAGATAGTTATCCTCACTGGAACTTGCAGCTTGCTTTCGATACAGTTGCATGATCAGTTGGTTGAGCTGACAGGTCAGCTCGATTTTGTCGTTCACGATAATCTGTAAGCGCTCCAACTCCTGCTGCCCAGTCTTCAGACGCGCTGCGAGAGAATCTGCAAGCTTGCCAAGCTGTGCATGCGAAGCCGCTAAAACATTTTCTGCACCATCAGCGTGCATATCAGGGTGTTTCATGCTTCTGTCACGGGAAGAGTCTTTTTGGGTTCGTTCAATGTAGCTGAATGACTGAGGTTTAAAATCAGTGGAGTCTCCTTTGGAGGTCACTTTCTCATTGCGAGAACGTTTACGGGAGCGTGAACCATGGTTGCTCTTGTTTTGATCGCGTAGTCTCAGCCGATGACAAGACAGCCTCGTTTCATGCGCTGCTGGCTTCTGCGTGATAAGGACACTGCGCTTCACAAGTTGTCTGTCATCCAGACACTCATCGACGCCCCTCTCCTTGGCATCACTGCAAATATTCGGGCCGAGAATACCAAGCACATCGTTCAACAGTAGTACCTGAGTCGAGGGCGAGACACCTGTTTCAGCAAAATCCCCCACGTACGCGTGACCTACGTGGTTGAACGCTGCATATTTACCCCACACTAAGTCAGCGTTATAGCTAGGAACAATGGGACTAGACATACTCAAACTTACACAGAAGAAGTTCCATAGACGGATGTTGTACGCTGCTGGAGAATCCCAGCATGTAGAAGGACCGATTTGCGTCGTCACAGCGCACACCAAGCACGTAATACTGGTCCATATTATCTTCACTCATACACCACCTGCCACGGAACACGCAAGTAGTGCATAATTAATTACTTCCAATGCATTGAACAAGTAGCAGCACGAGCATATAGTGAAGACGTACACTTCAGCTGGTCGAACAAGCAACACGAACGATGCGAGCAGAATCCCGTTGGTGTACACATATACCGTATTGTTTGTTGTGCCTGTTACTAACAGAGTCGAAACGCATGTCTCGGCGCGCGCTGGAGACGTTTCATTGCCGCGTTCCCACGATGTCAATGAAGCCATATCGTCAGAAGGTGAAGCTTCGAACTCCCATTCGCTCAACTGAGAGATAAAGCAGGAGCAAGTGATTTGTTCTTGCTCCGACAAAATCCCATCCTGTGAAGCAGTTGAGGGAAATGGTGGCAAGTAGAGGCATTTTCTGGATACCTCTTTGGCCATACGCTCTCCTCGTTCAATTTCTTCCTGTACAACACTCCAAACGTGACGATCCCTATCAAAACCACGAACAACGATACAGCAATTAGATTTTCGACAAACCAGACAGATTCGGCAGTAACAAGCATCTTACCCATCGATAGCCGAGGACGAACTTTGCGCATGAATCAATATATGGGGACTGACACTGTGCGTAACAGACACATAAGTACATGACACCACCTGAATAGGTGCGGAAGTATCGTTTTTCGTTCCGCACGATACATCCACTTGCTCAAGCCACACATAGAACTCAGAGCCGCCGTTTTCCCGCTTTTCTCTTTGCAGGCTCAGCAACGTCGCCAGTTCCGAACAGCGCTCAAAGAGCAGTACGTAAGGTCCATCCGTTAGGAAAATCTGAAGCTCCAATCCATTCGCATCTCCAGTAGCTGCAGTATCTTGGCCACTTGCCTTGGTACGTACGGGAACTTCCAAGTCGTTCAGGAAGCGTAAACCAATCTCCCCACCCCCCATCTTGTACAAAACGTAAAAGATTAAACGTCTACCAGGCCGAAGTCTTGTCGACTCAACTTCATCATCTGCAGCAATTGCCTTTGCATCCTCCGTCGATCGTCGACGTTTAGGAGCTCCCGAACCTCTCGACGCTTGCGCAGCCTGGAAAACCAGCACCGGGTAACGCCTGCAGCATGCAACCACCAAATTTGCCACTTAGAGCTGCTGAAAAGTCTGAATTCTGCTGTAAAAAATAGCAGAAGCAGTGCAATGGACGTACGTGGCCAACTCAGTGTCTTGAACTTCTTTGGCTGCTACGAGACGCGCGTCAGCAGGAAACGCAGCAGCTCCAGGGTCGCTATTAACGCTGCAAACACGCAACGAGACCTTCTTCTCCTCGGCGTCGACGTCCACGCGATGGATCTGCAGCTGCCGGAGCTTGTAGCGCACGAGGAAGAGCGCCCCGCCCCACACCAGCAGCTTACCGCCCATGGCACTAATCAGCGTACCCAGGTTACGTTCTAGTTCTGGTTACGTTCGACGGGGTACGATACTACCTCACTTCAAATTGGACGACGATGCCACCGAAGCTGTTGCTGGCAGTGCTGCTGGCGCCCTTATGGCTCGTTTTCGCGGTAGTATGGGGCGCTCTGGGGTTGCTGTTCACGATGCCAGTGACACGCGTGGCGTCGCTTGCTCTGCTGCTGCTGTGGACGCCCTGGACGTGCGATATTTGGGGTTCTCAGGCTGTTCCGATTCAAGTTCCGGCCGCGGCGACTGCGTCTCTAGCGCTGAGCCTTGTAATCCCCACGAACCCATTGCTGCATGCGTCGATGTGGCTGTTGCTGCTGCAGTACGTCGCATTCTGCACGTGGGCGACCGCTCACTCGACATTCTGGTTCGCGGCAATTGCCTGCTTCGTGTCGGCGTGGAGCTCCATGAGTCGCCTGCGACTGTGGCTGCCGGCTGACGAGCGTGTTCTTCATGCAGTGGAGCACCAGATCTACGAAAGCTTTTTAGGCTCTGGATTTGAGCTGAGCACTGTGGCGGCACTAGGGACCGTACACGTTCCCTATACTGGAGAGGACGAGAAGCAGCAACCGCGAACGCTTGTGCTCGTCCATGGATATGGCGCGGGGAATGCATTTTGGGCCGCGGTAGGTTAGTTATTTGCTACTTTCTGATAGTTACATTGGTGCTGACGTTGAGGTGTTGATGTGCAGAACCTTCGAGAGTTGGCGAAGGCGTTTGATGTGGTATGTACAAAACCTGCTCCGATTGTGATGTTCGGTAGAGTTTACTAATGGAGCCTGGCGTTTGATCAGTATGTCGTGGAGTGGAAAGGTATTGGACGGTCACTACGACCGGTATTCAAGCCAAAGAATGCTGCTGAAGCAGATGCATTTTTCGTCGAGTCACTGGAGGACTGGAGGGAAGAATTGAAGGTAAATTATTTCTGCGCCAAATTTTGTTGCGATGTGTATCTTTACTGGGAGTACGATATTTGGTGTGTCTGGGAGAACATCAGTTGGACAGGTTTATTATCTGTGGACATTCGATGGGAGCACTGTACGCAACGTATTATGCGTCCAAGTATCCCAAGGCGCTAGAACACCTGATTCTGGTTTCACCCGCTGGTGTTCATGCGTCGTCTCTGGCTCATTCGGAGCTTTCATTAGGTCAACGAATCGCATTTGCGCTGCACCTGACGCCAATGGTACGAAGCCAGAATAGTCGCAACATATTTCCTATATACTTAATTAACCGTGTGTGAACTCATTTTGCAGTCGGCAGCCCGCGGAATGGGGCCTCTGGGCCCGCGTTTGGTCCACTGGATGGTGAAGAAGCGCGTTTCATGGACCCCGCCCAGCAATGCAATTCGAACGGGCGAGTTAGATTTCGAGCTGTTCGCGAAGTACTGCTACCATAACTGGGCCCTCAAGACATCGGGAGATATTGCGATGCACACACATTTGCACCCGGTACGCAGCATTGGCGACTCGTCACATTGCTTGCACAGCACTAAACTTACACTCACCTTTACCTAATGTGTCTAGGATGCAGCCGCGCGGGGGACCCCACTTTCCGAGATCATCGTGCCGGACAAGTGGGCGTTGCCCGTGACGTTCATCTACGGTGGCGGGCCGGACTGGATGCCGAAAGAGCACGGAGAAGCTGTCGTGGAGTGCCTCCAGAGCGCCAATCGCTACGCGAGCTTCCGCGTTGTGCCATTGGCGGGCCACCAAGTGTTCATGGACAACCCAAGCGCCTTCAACCGTGTGCTCACGTTGGCTGTGCTCGACTGGGAGATGTCCACCGCTAAGTCAACAGCTGAAGTAGTTGATCATTCATGATTACTTGAGCGAGAACCTGATTACGCGGCTGTGAGATTTGCACGAACTCAAAGCCCCTCAAACATGATTAAATATTCGCAGCAGGAGACATCTGAAACAGCAAACACATTCGCATACTCAAACCACGCTGACCCACATTATCAGGTTAAACATTTTGTTGACTTGTCGCGCTCAGAATGTTGGTCGTCAGTTTTTGTTGTTGATCGGATCAACGTCAGAAACGGATTTGCGCTCTTGAAGACACTCGTCCGCCATGGCGTCCAGCACAAATGAGGAGCCTTCCTCTCCTCGACGTCCCGGCCCGCCCGCGATCTTCCGCTCGTCATGGATGCGCGTGTTGCTGCTGGTGCTCACGCCTTTCTTCGCGCTGCTGCTGACGCTCTGGGGCCTCGTCGGCCGCCTGTTCACGCTGCCCACCAAGCCTGCAGCAGTCGCGGCGCTGGTCGTCACGTGGGTTTTGTACCTGTGCATCCCGCACATCCCCGTGCGACTCCTGGACTGGCCGCTCGTCATCACCTTGGGCCTCGCGTTGCTCTCGCAGCTGCCGCGCCACGATAGCCATGTCGCCCACGCGGTCGTCACAGCGGTGCTCGTGGTATACGCCATCGTCCGCATAAGTCTCACGAGCCTGGCGAGCGGCAGCACGGAGAAATCCATCGCGGACACTCTGGCAGTGCTGTGCTGCGTGTTCCCGGTGTGGTTGTCCATTTGCAACCTGCACTTGTGGCTGCCGTCGGACCTGCAAGTGCTGGAGAAGGTGGAGAAGAAGATCTACGAACAGTATTTGGTCACGGACTTTAAGCAGACAAAGGTTGCAGGTCTAGGCACAATCCATGTTCCGTACTGCGGAGATGGCAAACAGTTGCCGCCACGAAATCTCGTTTTGGTGCACGGATACATGGCCGGAAATGCGTTTTGGGCAGCGGTGAGTGATGAACTTCAGTTGCAAGGTGGGTGTGAAGTGTGCTGATGGTTGATTGTGTTTCATTGTTGCAGAACCTGCAAACTCTTGCGAAGGCCTTCAATGTGGTACGTTTTCAAACTTTTGGTGGGGTGATTTGTGGATGACCAGGAAATTAACAGAATACTTGCAGTATGCAGTGGAGTGGAGAGGAATCGGACGTTCTGAGCGCCCGAAATGGCATCCGAAGACGGATGAAGAAATGGACGACTTTTTTGTCGAGTCGCTAGAAGACTGGAGACGTGAGCTCAACCTCGACCGCTTCATTTTGTGTGGTCACTCGATGGGGGTACGTCGCCAACGATTACTCTGTGCGGTGAGATCGTGATTGGTACTAACACCGCGATTCTGGTGCGCTTTTTCAGGCCATGTACAGTACTTACTTTGCTGAAAAGTACCCAGAGCGCATTGAACACCTCATCTTGATATCTCCTGCTGGAGTCAACAGCAGTGGCCTGAAAAACGACGAACTCCCGTCATTTTTGAAATTCACATCGCTGTTCTACATTACTCCAATGGTACGCTGCCTTGCTATTGCTTCGATAACAATTCGTGCATTCAGTCCTGACGATAGTTTTGTCCCTGTCTGCTTGCTTTTATCGTGTGTAGAGCGCCATTCGGTTCGCTGGTCCTCTGGGCCCGGGTCTTGTACGATGGTCATGGCGACAACGCATCAAATGGACACCAGCAACAAACATCGTGCGGTCCGGGGAGGTGGACTTTAGTCTCATCACGGACTATTGCTACCATAACTGGGCTCTCCAAGCTTCTGGTGATATTGCGTTCTACACACACTTGCACCCGGTAAGGTCTATGTCTGTATTTGCTAGTCTTCGGTAAATGGCATACTGACCTTTTCTTTCTAAAGGGGGCGAGTGCGAGACGTCGGGCTTTGGATGGAATTCTCACACCGGAAAAACTCCAAGTCCCGCTTACCATTATGTACGGTGGAGGCATGGACTGGATGAACTCAGAATACGGTGAGGCGGTCGTTCGACGGCTGGAAAGCTCCCATTATGCCGTTTTCCGCCTGGTTCCCATGTCTGGCCACCAGGTGTTCATGGACAACCCAGCCGACTTTAATCAAATGCTGATCCAGGCGGTGCGTGACCAAGAGCATGCGGCGGCGTCATTCAACTAACTCGACCATTTGGTATGGAGATAGACACTCACTATAATAATACCCATCACAAACGAATGTGGTAGATATGTTCATCATGTGGTGTTCTCTCTTTCGCCTTGCCTCCAGAATTCTACACTACTCAGCAAAGATGCGGATCTCTCTGAAGCACAGACGGACGGGAGAGCGGACAATATTGAGGTGGGCCGTCTTGGATATGTGCATTCCATACCATGCTGGAGCTTTGGAACTGTAATGCATGCCAACTCGCAATGAGCTTGCCACTCTAAGTTCTGCACTATACAGCTCAAGTCCTCACCAAACCGACAAACACAATAGATATTAACGATGGCCAACCGCAGTGAAGACGAGTGGAGTTTGGTCAGTGATGACTTGTCGGATACGAGTTACGATGAAGTTGAACCTGAGCCGGAAGTCCAAGTGGAAATTGAACCTGAAGTGACAGTGCCGAAGCAGGAAACTCTTACGGCTTCTGACGACGAGATCGAGGTGCCGACTAGCGTGGACGAAACATTGGCACTTCTTGCGGACACCAGCGTTTCCGAGCGTTCTACAGCAGGATACAGTCGAGAGATCCGCATTTCGCTGCTCTCGCCAGCCCACCAAAACTGGTTCGTTAGTGCAGCACCACCTCGGTACTCTTCACCCACGCCGACGGTCGTGTCTTGTCAGAGGACCATCAAGTTGGCGTTTGCCGATTCTGATATCCGCCCGAGGTCATTTCCTGAGCGCCTTCGGGCTATCACTGCAGTAATGCGTCCACTTCCCGAAGAAGTAGATCCACCAACGTTCACCGAAGTGACTTCGTTCAAGCGGAATCAATCCACGCAAGCAAACCTGGATTGCAACACAGCATCAGAAACACATGACACCCGCGCACTACTTCGATCTGCTCTAGATCGATCCATGAAACTGGTTAACCAACTGCGCAGTAAGTCCCAGGACAACGAACGTCTTTCGCTTCGTATCGCCGATTTGGAGAGTGCCGCTGTTCAAACCGAGCAGAAGATTCATCGTAGCGAGATGAAGATCAAGTTCACTGAGCGCAGCTTGGCTCTTTCCAAGCAACAGGCAAAGCTCACCGCTGAATACCAAGACAACCTAAAGACGATCGCAGCCGATCTCCGACGAGACAATTCCCGTCTGGGGGCTCAAAATGCTGCTCTTCGCGGGGAGGATGAAGCTTTGACCGTGCGTAGTGTGGACGAGCTTGAAGAACTCGAAAGTGCGCTTGCGCGCGGGATGGACCAAGTTCGTGCTGCCCTCCGAGCCAAGTACAGATCTGCAATAGAGAAGCGCTGTGAAAAAGAGCTGTGCGTCGTGTGCTTCGCTCAGCCGGTTTCAGTAGTTCTGCTCCCCTGTCGTCACCAGGTGCTCTGCGCACCTTGCGCAGTGCGAGTGACGACTTGCCCCATCGATCGCAAGGACATTCAGGACAAGGTCCTGACGTACGGGCTCAATGCCTACGCGGACAACGAGAGCTGAATAACCGAGCTCCGTACAGAAAGATGCAGTGTTCGGTCAATCATTTTCAACAATCGATCTCATTTCGTTCTTTCTTCTTGCGACGCTACTGCAGCAACCAAGAGACCAGCCAGCCTAGTCAAACATGCCGTTGTAAAACTGCAGCAGTTGCTGGCGACTCTTTTGGTTCTGCAAGTCAGCTGAAGAGCGGTCCAACTTGCGCTTGATTTTCTTCCCCGAGATGGCACTGCGGATCGTGTCCTCATCGGAGGATGAAGAGGAAGACGAGTCGTGGCTTCTCTTGTGCCTCTTCTTTTTGTCTTTCTTCTTCTTCTTCTTGGACTCGGACGACTTGTGCTTCCGATTCTTGTCGCTGGAGCTGTGGCGCTTCCTCTTCTTCGAGTGACGCGACTTCTTCCTGCTGTTGTCACTCGAATCCGACGAAGAGTCCGACACGGAGGCGTGACGCCGGTGCTTCGGTCCATGACTGCGGCCTCGGGGGGAGCGCGAACGACGACGCCCTCGCTCTCTCGACCGTCGATCACCGCGGCTAAAGGATACGAGACGATGAGCCTGTGGGTGGTGACGGGGGAGGAAAAGGTGGAACTGACCTAGTCGATCGGTCCTTCGACCGCGACCGCGACCGAGCGCGCGAGCGCTCTGGAGACTTGCTACCTACTCAAACGCGACGTCGTTCATGTCCTAATCGCCGTTAGTACGTCTTCCTTGGCGTCGAGGGCACGCCAACTTACCTCGACACTCGCGAGCCATTTTGACTTTGCAAGTTGTGAACCTTTTCAAAAGAATATGACATTAGGAGGGAGATTGCTGGCTTGCTTTTCACTTTCAGAAAAGTCTTTTCATGGCACCACCAGCTTCGACCCCGGCACGTGGACGCAGTCGCCCACGTGCCTCTCCATACCCTGTAGCTGACCGCTCGTTGACTCGAGAGAGTCCTCCCCACGCACAAGTGCAGAAACAAAAACGCTACCAGCTCGTGGTGCGTCCAATTATCAAGTCGACAATTGCGCAGCACGATTCGTCCGGCACTGCTCTCGAGAATATCATTGCAACTGGAGGCGCCTTCAATGAGATCATCCGGACGCTCTGGAACCAAGTCAGCCATCGAGTAAAGTGCCGAGCAGTGAAGACGGACGGTGTGTGGTCCACAGAAATGCCAGACGCCGCACAGTGGGCGAAAGTGATGCAGTTCAAGGTGAAGAGACACATTGTGGACGCCACCAAGTCGGAGCAGACGTGGAACCTATGGCTAGCCAAGACCCGCGGGGAAACGGCGACCTTATTGGTCTACGAATACGGTGTTTCCATCGTCCGGGCACAAGATCTGGATTCGTTTAAGGAGGCCTGCCTCTGTCCTGAGCCGACAGTTCGAGCGGGTGCGACAGCTGAAACTTCCCTAAGACACGTTGTGGCGAGACTTCGAGCAGAATGGGGGACAACGTTTCAAGCAGAGGCTGTGATCTGGCGAATGTGGGCTAACCACATCACTCGCAATCCCAACCGATCTACATGGGAAGCCGATATTGCACGGCCTCCACCCGACTACATTGCGAATCTGCTCCGGTCTGCAGATTCGCATTTTGAGAGGCACTTGTCAAACCTGGCGCAGTCCGCCAATGTGGCGTTGGAATGTGTGTTGGGCTCCATTGCAGACTACGGGCAACTGCGACGTGATTGGGAGGCTTTCGGACGACGCCTTGATGAGCATGAACGCCATCTAAAGACGCGCAGAACAATTATCAAAAGCTTTATCCAAGATCTTGTCCCTCCGTCTCCAAGCATGGTGACCGACCCGAAAACAGTGAAGTAGTTTCCCTTAATACTTATATATGAATCGCATCATTTACAAGTTTCGCAAAAACGTTGCTGCTGTCGCCTGTGAAGTCGGATAGGTTTCTTAGATGTTAATCGGTTGATGCAAGCTGTCTACTGCTGGCAAATTGAAGTACCATGCGCTATCATGTGCTGCGAGGAATTGACGCAATGATCAGAAAAGAAAAGTAACGTTCTCATTCGTCTCTGGTATCAACACAACCAGCTCATTACGCTGAGAGGCTCATCTTACTTCACCAAACGTCTAACTCTCGGAAAAAATTGCTGGTCGACACCGTCTAAGTTACTCCTTTCTCTGGATGTATTCTCGGTCGATTGGCGATTTGAATTGCCGGCATCCACATCGAAAGTATCGTAGCATACCACAAACGAAAGGCAACTTCAACAATGAGGTTTCCCGGTAAAGTGCGATTTCCCATTAAATCCGACCATCTCGAAAAAGGATCTCTCGTACATTCCGTCAAGCTGAAGCGAAGCAGAGAGGGACGCCATGAGTGTGTGGCTGGTGTCCGTGCCCAACGAGGGCAGCAGCTCGTCCGAGACGACGTTCCTGTCGCTCAAGGCGGAGACCGCCTCCAGTCGCCACGACTACGCCGGTTGGGAGCCTCCCGTAGCTCTAGAGGCTTCGATAGAAATCTAAATATCTTTCTCCTCCTGTGCAGACTGCGTCCGTGTGGAGCTGCCGTCGGATCTGCTAGTGGGGACGCTGGACTCGCTCATGGTGCGTCGCTTGCTGCAGTGAATAGAGCTTAAATCAATAGGCTGCTGACTCTTTTGAGGGCTGCAGGCGCTGAGTGACGACCTGAACCGCGTGGACCTCGTGATCGAGAGCGTCGTGCGCAAGATCGAGCGCCAATTCCACGACCTGAACAAGGGCGACCAGGCTCTCACGGTGGACGGAGGTGCAGCATCAGAGCAGCTGGCTGTGGCCGAAGCCGTTGACTAAGTTTTGAGTTGATTGTGGACTGCTGCAGTGCCCGTGGAACGCTACTTGGGATTCTTCTCGTGGGATGAAGCCAAGCACCCGCATCGTCGACCGCTACCGGAGATCGTCAGCATTATCCAGTCGGTACGGGGTGGTGGGGTGGGAGTAAATGGGGGGAGACTGATGAGTTTTCGGTATTGTTGCATGTTGCAGTCGGTGGGCAAGATTGAAGAGGAGCTGAAGCAACTGAGTACGCGTTATGCGGAGAAGAAGCAGCAGCTCATTGGTCTGCAGCGCAAGAAGGGGTACGTGAACTTTGGCGATTGAGGTATTCGACTTGGTTGATAGAGTAATTGACCTTTGTGGTGTGTGGTATGGCAGTGGCAACTTGATGGTGGCGAACCTGAACGACGTACTGACTCCTGATGTCGTATCCACGTCGGACTTTGTGAACACCGAGTACTTGCAGACTATGGTGGTGATCGTGCCAAAGAATCTGGAAGAGCAATGGCTGCATGAGTACGCGCAGATCGGCGACCAGATTGCCGAGTACGGTCCCAAGGGGTCACGTGGAAATGTGCGCGGATCGCCTGTGGTGCCTGGTTCGTCGCGCAAACTGATGGAGGAAGGTGACTCTGCCGTCTACACGGTGACCCTGTTGAAGGGCCAATATCAACCGGGTTTTGTGGACAAGGAAGGAAACTTCGAACCGGGCACGACGGTGGACTACGTCGAGGATTTCAAGACGCGTGCCAAGGAAAAACGCTTCGTGGTCCGTGAGTTCAACTTTGACCCGACAAGTCACGCGTCTAACGAAGAGGCTATTGCTGAGTTGGAGGTGGAAGTGGACCGACTGTGGTCGGCCCTCATTCGCTGGTGCAAGGCGCACTTTGGAGAAACGTTCATTGCGTGGATGCATATCAAGGTGGGATGCGCAGTCATGGCCGTATATCTGTTTCCTGACTAATTTTGCTATCGCTCTTTTGTGTAGATGGTTCGCGTTTTTGTGGAGTCCGTGCTTCGTTACGGCCTCCCCGTGAACTTTGTCGTTGCCATGTACAAGGTACGCTATTAAATTTCTTTCTTATAGAGCGTGGTGCAAATGCTAATATTTCTTTTTCTGCAGCCCCACTCAGGCAAAGACAAGAAGTTGCGTGCCGTACTGTCGAAGAAGTATGCGCACCTTCAGCCGGCGCAGTTCTCGGGCCTTGAAGAGGGCTCTTCAGGCTCATCGCAGGTTGAGTACTATCCCTACGTCACAAACGCCTTCCACCCACTCAGCACCGATCACCACTAAAGTGGTGTATCACGGAGCAAAAGCTGAGGCGACGAGCTGTGTATGGTTCCTAGTAGTACAAAGGAGAAGTTCTGAACGCTAACGAGACGATGAAAGACTAACTTGTGATGTTGTTCAAGATTGCGCAAGAAGAGAGTGCTTGAAAACAATAAAAACAGAAGCCAAACTGGATCGCTAGAGCATGCTAAGTAGCACGGGATCAGAGGTGTAGTCGACGCCCCCGCTGGGGCTTGCACCTTTGAGTCGTCGTACGCCCACATCTTCACGCATCTCCATGTGGAAAACGAGCTGGATGAGCTCGCGTAGGTCGCTTACGAACAGTAGTTGCACACGATCTTTGTGGTGGCCACGCTCGCGTGAATTATCAGTTGACACACCAGCGAACTCCTTGCGCAGCTCCTCAGCCTCGCTCTTGTTTCCACGCGGTAGGATCACGCGTTTGATACCAGCGCGAATAGCTGCCAATACCTTCTCACGGATTCCACCAACTGGCAGAATGACACCACGCAGAGTGATTTCTCCCGTCATAGCGATATCAACAGGAACGGAGAGACCCGAAATCACAGAGAGAAGAGCACACACAATTGCTCCACCAGCTGAAGGTCCATCCTTGGGTATGGCTCCCTCAGGAAAATGAACGTGCACATTCGTTATGCCATCCAATGACAGCGTATTCGGCCTTGGTAATTCACCAGCGTTCGCTGCATTGCTTTCCTCATGCGGAAGGTCAACCAAATGCGCATTCACAAGCAACCAGGAGAGTGCAAGCTGCGCTGACTCCTTCATAACGTCGCCTAACTTTCCGGTGAGCTGCAAGGTGGGGACAGATTGAGTCAATGCTGGTGCAGTCAGCGCTGCCTTATCCGATCGCGTGCACGAGGCTTCAACAAACAATATAGAACCACCGGCTGTACTCCAAGACATGCCTGTCGCCACTCCAGGAACACTGGAGCGCATAGCGACTTCGTTGAACACGAGTTCATGCCCTAAAATGGAGCGAATCGTTTTCTTGTCGATGAGGATCGGGTCAAATGATGCCAGTCGGTCAACACCACCGTCAGATTTGTCAGAATTTTTTATCTGTACACGATTGGCCTCGTCCAGTTCGCGTACGACATCAACAGCCACATACCGGCATAACGCACCCATCTGGCGCTCCAGGTCACGCACTCCAGCCTCTCGAGTGTACCGCATGATCAGGTAACGTAGCGCTTCGTCCGAAACGCGAACCATATCTTTGCGGAGTCCATTGGCGTCAATTTGCTGAGGAAGAAGGTAGCGTCGAGCGATCTCCACCTTTTGCTCCACACTGTAGCCACTGAGTTCGATGACCTCCATGCGATCAAGCAATGGGCCCGGAATCGTGTCCAAGCTGTTGGCCGTTGCAAGGAACAACGTGCGACTCAGGTCGAACGGCACGTTCAAGTAGTGGTCTGTGAACGTGTTGTTCTGGTGGGGGTCCAATACTTCCAGCAGCGCGCTGGCTGGGTCGCCTCGGAAGTCCTTACCCAGCTTGTCCACTTCGTCCAGAAGCAATACGGGATTATTGGTCTCAGCATGGCGAAGTGCATTTAGAATGCAGCCAGGCATAGCACCAACGTAGGTTTTGCGGTGGCCTCGAATCTCGGACTCATCGTGAACGCCACCTAGTGCTACCCGTTCGAACTTGCGGTTGGTCGCAGTAGCGATAGAGCGGCCTAGCGAGGTTTTACCAACACCCGGAGGTCCTACCAGGCATAGGATCGGCCCGCGCATATCCTTCTTGAGGCTGCGGACAGCAATGTACTCGGTGATACGTTTCTTGACTTTTTCCAGTCCATAATGATCCGCATCAAGCTGCTTGCGCACCCGCTCCACCAGCAAAGAATCGGTCGTGGAAGTGTTCCAAGGCAACTCCGAGAAAAATTCCAGGTAGTTGTGCAAAATGCCATACTCGGGCTGCATAGCAGTCATGCCTTTCAGACGTCGCAGCTCACGCTGGGCGACCTTGGCAGCCTTGGGTTCCAAGGTCAAAGCTCTGAGCCGATCTTCCAGCAGTTTCATCTCACTGGCGTTGTCACCGGTGGCGCCATCATCACCAGCCTCACCCAGCTCCTTCTTGATGGCCTCAAGCTGCTGTCGCAGCAAGAACTCCTTTCTCGTCCCCTCCAGCTTGTCCTGCACTTCACTCTGGATCCTTCGTTGCAGTTTCGCCTTCTCCGTCTCTTGCTCCAACAGCGTGACTGCGCGTTCACAGCGCAGCGCCACCGGCACCGCTTCCAGCACTTGCTGCTTCTCGTCCACGCCCACGTTCAGATACGACACCACCACGTCTGCGAGTTCCCCCGCAGACGAGTTGCCGATGGCATCCACCAGCCCGTTACTTCTGCGCAGCAATGGCGCGCTTTTGGCGGTCTCGAGATACTCCTGCGTCAAGTGCTTGAGCCGAAGCGCCAGCTGCTCCAACGTGAGCGTCGTTTCCTGCTCCGTCTTGTCCTTCACAGCCACCAGCCTCTGCACCGAGCCCACAAGGTACGGCCGCGTCTGCGCCACGTCCTGCAACTGCACTCGGTGCAGTCCTTGCACCAGCACCGAGAGCCCGGGGACGCCGCCCTGCATCCGCGTGAGCTGCACGACGCGCGCCACGGT
>JAHWLE010000734.1:0-17950 GCA_024679135.1 Phytophthora foliorum
GATCTGCCCGCGGGGGTGCCCACGCCCTTCTGCTTCGCGGTGCTCGTGGACGGACAGCGGGAGCTGCGGCTCTGCGCCGACACGAACGCCGAGTTTCGGCTCTGGACGACCGCCATTTCGGCCGTCATCAGTCCGTCCAGAGCTCCCGTGCGAGCGAGCGAGGCCAAGGTGGCGCCTACGAGAGCGGCCAGTCCAGTGTCGTCGACGTCTTCGGAAGTTCCGTTGCAGTCGCCTGTGAGGGAGACGAAGAAGGCAGGCGAGGAGAGAGGGAGGAACGAGGGGGAACCAGTGGGTGTGGGTGTGGTTTTTTTTTTTTTTTTTTGTGGGGGGGGGGGGGGTACTGACTGGGGGTTGTGAACTAGATGTATGGGATGGTGAGCGGTAACAAGGCAGTGCTGATCGCTCTGAACCCTGTTATAGGTACTGTGGGGGGCGGGTGACTTTGGCTTGGTATGAACTTCGACTGACTTTAGGGTGTTTGCAGTTCTCGTGCGATTTGGAAACGTATCGGCGTGGTACTTGGTCGCCTTGTTGGCCAATGCGCTGTGTGTATGGCTGCTGTGGTTTCGTACACAGGAGCCTCGCGTGAAGTTCGCACCACCACGGCCGGCGTCCTGTCGGTCAGCAACGATGGCGGACGCCAGTTTGTCACCTACTTCGTCTACGGGATCGACAAGCGGCTCAGAGCTTTCCAGAGAGAAATCTTGTTCCAAACCGCGGTCTGGTTCTGCTGCGTCTCGCGATCGAGCTTCCAGTAGCTCAGTTGATGAGCCATCGCCTAAGCGAGCGACTTTTTTGGGCGAAATTGATGGCGTGAAAACTTCTGCTGGAGCCTCCTTGAAAATGTGTGCAACTATGGAGATTGTGCCTGGCTGCTGGGCGCAAGTTGATGCGACTCGCTTTAATGTTCGCCAAGGTATGAGGTTGATTGTAGGGGCAGTTAATTCTTCTCATTCTCACAGGATGCGTTCGTTGACTTGAATTAGGTCCAAACTATCGCAAGACTAAACTGAAAGAAGCTTCGGCATCTGCGCTACTGGACCTAGTCGCCGTCGATGTCTACCGGGTTAGTCGTAACTTTTGTTCTGCAATATGCCGTATCACTCTGACAAGCCAATGTTGTCATGTAATTTCAGTCAGATGCTAAAGTAGACAACGTCGGCAGCATCGTGGATCTAAACGTTCTAAGACCCGAGACGTGAGTGCTGAGATGAATTGATTACGATCCTATCATAGTACTGATGCGTCTGTTGTGGTTGTCCTGCAGAGGTGATCTGGATCTGTTTATCGTAAACTGCCAAGTTCCTTCGTATCAACCTTCCAACCCGCTATGGGGAGAAAAACAAGGAGATGGCCCAGGCTTCAACTTCTTGACATATTTTGCTATCCCTCCGGCAATCCGAGAGATGCTCGACGCGCCAGGTGATCCGCCGCTCCAAGCCGTTCGTGTAAGCACTCCCTCCGTTTGGCAAGATATTCCTGTTTATGATGTGAGACTTATCGTGTCCAAAACTCACTTTGTATTTTTCAGCTTCTGAAAGACTTCATGCAGCCTCAAAGCTGGGTGGTAAGTGTTTATGCCTTTACGAGTTATGTTCATTTTGTTCCTCGACTAACGGTGATGCAATGGTGGCGCAGAGTGAACGGTTCAAGGCAATTGGAATCGTAGTGAATCCTGAGGAGCAGAGCTTGGGGCGGGCTGAGCGCCACTTGCTTGAGACTTACAACGGTCAGCCTATTCTGACGCGACCACAACACCGCTTTTACCGCGGTGATGGCTACTTTGAGGTTGATGTGAACGCTCACGATTTCAATTACATCGCACGAAAGGGGCTTGTCGGCGTCTCGACGCATGCTTGCAATATGATCCTGGACTTTGGCTTCGTGCTGGAGGGCCAAGAAGATCATGAGCTTCCAGAGCAGATTCTGGGTGCTGTGCGACTGTGCAAGGTCGACGTACGCCAAGCACCGTGCCTCTCCTAGATGAGGTATTTCTACACTGAACAATGACATCAACGATATTTTACGCGACGCGCACTGTTTGTCACTGACGGTGATGAACAGAGAAGCACACACGTTTGGGTGTTTCTGTATGTTTATTAACTGTTTTCAGCTACCATGGCTGGATGCAAAGTCAAAGTGATCAGTCACCGCCGCCGCCGCCGCCACCACCATCACCGCCGCCACCACCGTCTCCGCCTCCACCGCCATCACCACCTCCACCGCAATCACCCCCATCGTCACCCCCTGTATTGCCTCCACCGTCGTCTCCTCCTCCACGACCACCATCGTTCCCGCCGTTCCCATCATTTCCTCCATGGTGTCCGTGATGGCGAGCGTGGTGACCTCCATCGTTGCCGGAACCTCCAAAGTCCGCGTACGTAACGTAGTCGCTACTCACTGCTGTAGTGGTGTCTCCCCAGTTGTCCGTTCGATTGGCTCCACGATACCCGTTCCTATTGTCCGGTCTCCCATCCACGCCACTAGTAGGTTTCGCGTGACAACACCCCATCGTGTGTGTTCCTACCTGGCAAAACTCTGACTGAGAACCCACCGATGGGTGGTTTCTTAAACTTTTTTTATTGAGACAGCAGCCATTTAACACTCTGGATGCATCTTCGCTCTATTGTGTGCGGTGGGTGAACTTGCCATATAAGTGGTGATACTACACGACCGTTTTTATCAGCATCAGCAACATTGATCTAGACTGCAATAAGTGATCCATTGCACGTATCATGTGTGACTTTGCCAAAGGTGCAGGGCGTAGAAGGATGGTCTGGTACACCCTCAGATGATGAGCATTAGGGTGCCTGCGTTTCATGAGTTTGAGCGTCAACAAGGATGATCCACCCCAGCAAGGAGACTGCTGTGTGTTATCCCACCTCTGAGATCGTTTTTTTTTTAGCCAAGGAGAGGCACGGTGAGCGCTGTGCAAGCGCCACACTCGGACTGGTAGGCTATTACCGGTAGCAACATCTCGGCTTTTTAATCTCTCTTTCAATCTATTCACTTTGTAATTTACCTCTTTGGCCAAAAAAATAATGTGTTTTCCCCTTAAAAGGACAAACTGACCGCATTGTTGTGACGCAATAATACGGTGGGAAGTTTTCCAATTGTTGTTTGAGTTAATGAAAAATACGACAAGTTATTCGTGCACGAGACGCTTTTGGATATATCCTTCACGAGGATTTGGCGTTAAACGTCGCGCAGTATGACCAGCAAGGAGTCGAATCTACCCGAACAGCGACAATTGAGTGATGACGTCTATGAGTTCGTGCCTGGCCATCTACGCCACAACTTCAAAGTGTACTACCAACCTCCTCCAGGAGGAGAAGAAGACAATCAAGAAGAACGACAGCTCGTGCGTCGTGCTCGTCAGACTCGTAGTGCCAATCTCGTAGCGGATTTGTGTTCACAACCCCCACCACCAGCTCCGACGCAATTGTTGTATTCCAATGCTCTTGAACGTGCTATCACAGCTCGAATGGCATTCGCTCGAGCTCGAGAAGGGCTAGAGAAGTATTTTCTGGAGGTGATGACCAAGATTAAAGAGCTCGAAGCACAAGGTCCGAGCACGGCTTTCGATACGAGTGACGTGAAGATCCCAACGTTGGTTCAAACCCAGCGCCAGATTATTAATGTTTGCCAAGGGTGCCTGAGTGACTGCGATCTCTATCTGGGCATGTATGAGCCACTACCGAGTCCTCCTGCTGCGTCTCCAGCTCCGATTGTTCGGTTTGTTGCCAGTTCCACGAAGAGTTTCATGCTGCACCAAATTCTCGAATGCCCGCTACCAATCGAGCAACAGGGTGACGATCAAGATCAACCACTGCCAGCTGAGAACCAGTCCGATGAGCAGCAACAAACGCCCATGTGTATTACCATGCAAGCCATGTCTGCGCGAGAAGCTATGATTGTCGACAACATCGCAGACCTCAAACAAAACGAACTTCATCGATTTGTTCCCAGCGAAACCTTGACCGGGCCGTTCTCGTGTTTCCCTTTACTGGCAGAGGAGGCCGATCGCGTCGCAAGTACGAAAAATGTGCTGATCGGTGTTTTATCTGTCGATTCCTGCCGGAAGGCACAGCGTTTGCTCCCCCAGTCAATGTCTGTAGAAGCATTAAATGCTTTCTTGATTCGAATGCAATTGAAAGACGCCGCCCAAGAACTAAAGAAAGCCAAGATAAACGGAGCCAACTTTCTTGAGTTGACGGAGATCGATCTGCGGCACAAACCACTTTTTCAGCGTCTAAAAGTCACTACGAGAAGCAGGTTACTCGAGCTCATCCGCGCGCTCCAGCGAGGCAGTCGTATTCACCTCCCTGAAACCAGCGAACGCGCCCCACAATTCTTTACTGAAGATGACGATGCTCTGGAGTTTCTCGACGGCATTTCAAAGTTGTCAGGCAAGTTTCTCGCTCGTTATCATCGAGTTCACTGGATTCGAGAAATCGCAAACATCACGCGCAACCCGGTGTGCACTGCATACGATGTCTACGACGTATTGATACGTGCCATCACAAGATCGGTGGAGCCCGTGGAGCGTGTAGCTGTGTGGAAAATTACTAAGCAGAAGGTGGAGCCCTCCTCCACACCGGCAAATTTGGCGTCCCCTTGGGAGATTGACGTTGTGGCGTGTACTGCGGTACCAGACGATCGTGTTCTGCCGTTTATCGATGGACAAGAGAGAAAAATTAAGCGAGTTGCTCTGTACAAGGAGAACGAGGATATGATTCGGGCTTCTCTCCAAGAGGGTAGCAGAGATGGTGATGCGCATACTCCTCTTCTTCGTGGAGGGATAATTAACATCGCCAATTCCACACCGTTGGGAATGACAAATGTGCGTCCATGTGAGAACTCAACGTATCACTTATCTTGGTCAGATCGATCGCTCCAGTCCGTGTCGTGGCCTCAGCTCCGCCAACTTCTACCCGTTCGAAACATGAATTCAAAGCACTTTCAGCTTCGACAGCTTTGTCATCGTCTTCAAGAAGAGGAAACTGAAGAACGAAAACGGCAAAGCGAAGGAGGATCAGAAGAAGCGTCAAAAACACCTAAAGTGATCAAGATCAATAACCCAAATGGATTGGTACTTGTTATTCATGATACTTCGCGACCAAAAGCCGTCAAGTACGTGCTGGAAGTTGATTTCATAACACATTACGAACCACCTCAACAAGTGTACGATTTTTTACAACGCGCAGTGGCAGTAGCAGAACGAGCGCTTGAATGCGTTCGTGGGCGTGAGGCTCGGCATGCCAAGCGAAAGCAAATTGTTGCAAAGAACTCCCAGAGATTCCAGTCGATTGGACTCAATCCATCCGGAGATGCCCTTCGAGCTCTTCAAGGCATGGTGGCAGATGTGTTCGAGGACATCGCAGACAATTTGCCCGGTGTGCATGTTCAAATAGCAGAGCTCCAGGTAGATGGAGCCCAGCTAAAGTATACTTTTGCGGGGACAAGATCGACAGTGCTAGGTTGTTCATTAAATCGTGGCCAGGGAGTATCATTTAAATGTCTGGACATCAAGCAACCGGTTGTTGTGGGGGTCACTTCCCAGCTTCGGTCACGATTGCAACGAGTTGGTGCTCTTCGAAGTCAGCCGCAGTTACTTGACGAATCGTTCCCGTTCGTCTTTGTCCCTCTCTTCCACGAAGATTGTGCCATTGGAGTTCTCAGTGTGGATTCCTTTCACGCCGTATCCAAGGGACGAAGCAATGAAAGTCACCCGGAGTCAGGCATTTTGGAGTTTCTAGTTCCGCTTGGAAAATTGCTTGCGAGTGCCATTTACGCAAAACGCCGATCATTCGAGTTGCACCAAATCCAGCTTTCATGCCAAGAGCCATTGCGCTCACCACAACAATTACTGTTTTATGCGTGTCGAGCCTTGAAAGATGTAATGGTAGGTGCTTGGAAGGTGCGCGTAGTTGAGATTGACGGTGTCGTTGGTAAAACATCTCTCGTTTATGACTTTTCTGAAACTGAGCGAGAGGAATCGCGCTCGTGGATATTCAATGTAGTGCGTCCGATGGCTTTCCGATGGAAAGAACTGTGTACAGATTCAATTCTGACCAACATGAACCAATTGCAGCCAAATGAACAGCAAGCGACTGTGATCAAACTCTTTGCAGCTATCCGAGAAGAAGAGGAAGACCACCAAAGTATCGTGAAAAGATATAACCAACTAGTCGCTGAAGAACAAGCAGCACCTGCCAACGCGTCGCGCAGGGCAGCACTAGAGACCGAAAAAGCAAAACTTCTCGAAAGACAAATCGCTGATAAATATTTCCTGCTACTAAATGACGCGGGTGAGTCTTCATCAGTGTCAGCGGGGTCTTCCTTGATTGGAAAGAATGCAGAAGTTGCTGGTGCTGATCGAATTGCGAACGAACGGTACATCGCGCATGCAATGAAGTCGTTTCTGGGTACATCAACATGTTTGTACTCCGATGTCCATGCGATGGCGCGACCTGCAACCAAGATATTTCTCACGATCTCTGCCGTGCCTCAATTCCACGCAAATTGTGACCAAGTTTATCTTCAGCGAGTGACAAGCATTACATCAAGATATATTACAGCATTACAGAATCGTGTGCGCCGATCACGGGAACGAACACTTGCTATAAGTGAGTTTAGAGCCTTGTGTCAGAAAACACTGACGAGTGACGATCTAGAATCGCCTCAATCGGTCGGCCAAAGCGCTGTAAATGCTCGTGGCGGACGCTATCAGCACAAACTATCCCCGGCCAAAGAAGTCGAGATTGAAAGCTTGCTTCAGTTGCAACGCGATGCCATCGCACTGATCGATCGCACTCTGCGTTCTCCAAATATTTACTTTGGTATGTGGGAGCCAGCATTACGGATACTGCGGTACACAAGTGCGTCCAAGTTAAGCATAATGACCGGTAAGAAACTAAAGCACGGCCACGGTGTGAGTTTTCAGGCGCTAGAAAAACAGATACCTGTCGTAGTTACGAGTCGAGATGCTGAAAGTGAAGACGAGGCGACTCTGTATTTCAAAAAGCTTCGCTACTTTACAAACGAACCTGTGCAAGATCGCAAGTGGCCATTTATCGTTGTCCCCATTGGCAATCTTGGTGTACTAGCGCTGGACAACATGGAAGCGTATGAAAGGGAATCTAGTGAGCTCCAACCAGAAATTGGAATCGTTGACTTCCTCAGGAAAATCGGCCAAAGTTTCGTTGACGTTCTTGCTGTAACCCGTGGGCGAAGCTGGCAAGAGCGCCAGCAGCTTCGAGATGAGGCTCTGCTTCGTGTGATGACAGCGTGTGAGAACTTTAAACCAACTGCCAGCACAATTGGGACTGTTTCACTATACTTACCACACCTGCTGATTCAACAGATTGGAAATGCGTTGAACGGTGTAGACGCTTATATTGGCATGGTGGATCCCCTATGCGAACGTATCCGCTTTATCTGTGCATCGGAAAACAGCAAGATGGAAAGCAAGACAGTCGATACGAATCAGAGTATTTCCTTTCGCGTATTTGTCAACCAACGTACTATCGTCATTCCACAACTCTCACAGTATTTCAAGCGGCAAGTACTCCAACAGCAACATGCCAGCGGGCATGGGCAAAAGCTGAAGTACTTTGGAAGTGCCAAGAATCCGCACGGTCCATTTGTTTGTGTTCCGATTCCATTTGTCGGGATTTTGTCTGTAGACACATTTCCTGGGGGTGCCAGTGGTATTTTCTCTCCTTCATTCCCTGAAGACGGTGTTGTGGTCTTTCTGGAACGAGTGGCAAACTATTTCGGTGAAAATATTCGTACTCTTGCTGCAAATGACGCTAGGAAGCGACTACCAACACTGTTTCTAGGGAATAAAACGACTTTCCCTTTGCTTTTCACAGAGATTCTGGCGATTATCTCACGCAACCTGCTTGCTGTGTTTGAGTTGCAAGCACTGCGCTTTGAACGCGATAAGCAAACTAGTCAGTGGTGTGAGAAAGCAGTGCTGGCAACAATGAAAAGAGTGTCAAGTGCAAACCAGACGTCAAATTGCACTGAAGAAGAAGAACAATTACTACTGCGGCAAAGTCTTGAAGACCGATTCAATCAACAAAACCAGCAAGACATTCAGATCGACGAAGCAGACAATAGAACGGTACTACCAGCGGTTCATCAACTACCCAAGACCCCGGAAATTTTGGTTGTGCACTGTTCCCCGACGCGTGATGTCGATAGTGACGACGCAGAGCTAGTTCCAACGATTCTTCTCCTGCGGCGAGTCAAGGGTGCGACGTGGACTTATGACGAAGAATTTCTGCTATCGATATTACCACTGATCGATTCTCTCATAACCTTAGTAAATGTCCGAGTGGAAGGAATTGTAGCACGGCGTGTGGTAACGCACAAGATCCATGAATTGTGTTCATCACTGGAGACGTTACCTTCTGCAGAGGCAATTCACGCAATGTACTCGACTACGCTACCAACTGCCCTCGAAAATTTAGCTCAGGCATTGAGTCGAGACCAATGCGATGTATATCTAGGTCAGCGAGAGACTACCGATTGGACCAAGAGTCTTGCCTCTCAACTCCAGTTGCGATTTGTTGCTGCTTCCAATCGCAGTCTTATGAAAGACGTCGTTGTGGCCCTCGAGAACTTCGACAACTTATCGCTGACGGTTGTTCAGTGCCTTCAAAATCAACAGCCAGTTGTGGTTCCGTTGTCGCGAGAGCAATCGCCAGTTCGATCACTCACAACAAAGCCTGCACAAAGAGTGTTTCTCGCTGTCCCGATGGGAAACAATTACGTGCTCTGTGCAGATAGTCTAGGAGAAGACGCTTTTGTTCCTGGAAAACGGCAAATTGTGGAACCTGATGTCGTCTTGTTTATCAAGAACAATGCATCAAGACTACAAGAAACAATCGTAGCAACGCGTCACCGAGTAAGCTATGACCAGATACGGAGTCTCGCTACGTGCTCACACACAGACCTAAAGCTATTTTTCTCAACAATTCTGGATGCATTGCGTCGGGACCTTGTGCAAGTGCATTCACAACAAATTATCACTCTCGGAGCTGACTTTACCAGTGCGTTTCGACTGGAAGCATGGCAGCGCTCACGCACCAGAAGACCCATCACAACGTTACCAGACCATTTTTGCTCAGTAAATGGCTGTGATCAGGGATCGATTGAGCACGAGATTCACTCAGAGACGCAAATGCTTTTACCCATGACTAACCTACCTCGGACGCTGGACATGAGTCGCTCTCGAATGCAACCAGAGGAAGGGACAGAAAAACACGGTCTATTTACCTGTGCTTGCTTGGCTACTATGTTAGATTCTTCGATCGTTGCTCCCGGAAGTGATGCAAAGTTAGCTCTCTGCGTCTACAGTCACGACGCAAGAACACATGAAACCCAAGGAATGACCAGAATGGTTCGGCGGTCAGCAATACCCCGCGATTACGGTGATAGCAGCCAATTCTTCACGAACTACCAACGACAGTACTTCTGTGTTTTTGCTGCTGTTGTAGCAGAAGTCTACGTGCATGTCTTTCGAGCTTGTGCCTTGGAAACGTTCGCCGCTGAGCTGTTTACAATACTTCAAGAATACCTTGATGCCAAAGACGGAGTAGTGGTGCGCTTCTCGAAAAATGTAGCCGAGGATGGCAATGCGCTGGAAACCAGCTCAAAACTTGCAGTTGATGGTGTAGCGACTGACGACGACCGATATGCATCGATACTACCAGAATCTAGTGAGCTGGAACCCGTCGTATTATTTAGCCAGCAACCTGGAAAACTCCCACGTGGATACCCACTGCGGGAGAAGCTTGAGCGAAAGGCCCGTCAATTTCAAGCGTCGAAAGCACCACTGACGATTTTTATGACGAAGAAAGCTATCCCAGCACCACCAACAAAGAACCTTGTTAACGCAGGAAAAACATCTACGAAAGGAACAGGTAAGACGAAGAATCAGCCGGGCATGCATGCACCTGCAAAACGAAGTGGACCAACATCTCTCTTTGGAGGAAGAAAGTTTTTTCGCTACGGAAAAAAGAAGAAACAAGACGAAGAGGAGGAGAAAGCTGAGCAGCAGGACCAATTGAAGAAAGCCGCTCCCGAGTTGCAAACGCTTTCTCCATCTCGAGCTCAACAACTACGACAAGAATTGGTATCGCTGCATGTATTTATTCGTGCTTTAGACTACCAGGGGCGCCACGATATCATCATCTTTACTGTTGAAAAGCAGTCAATTAAAGCTGTGAGCGATGTCGAGAAATTGACAAGACAGATGAAGGACCAAGCCGATCTCCTGGCTTCACAAATGATAGAAAATCGTCCCCGAGGTGACGAGGAGATCAACGCCAAACGTTTTTGTACGGAAGAATCAGCCCCCCTATCAGATGACCGAGGTGGGGGTGGCTTTTTACTGTTGTCGATGCTGAAAGCTGCACAGGGTAACTTCCAGCAGGTTGAAGGCACTTTTGGTGGCGCCATGCGTCAATTCCTTACTGGTGCTCAGGCTACAGCGCGAGATACCCGCTCAAACGCTACTGAGGCTTTGAACGCACTTTTCGGAGATGGAAACAGCAAAGGTGACGAGACGGCAGCATCAACTTCCCCAACGACGGCACTTCTGCGCGTGACGCTAGTGGCTTGTGGAGCTAAGCGCGATACCATTGTATCCCTCAGCCCAACCGATGTACTGAAGGAATATTTGCGGATGCAAGCGGGACGCAAACTGCTTCTGCTTGACCCCACTGACAAGAAAGTCTGGTCAGCACTAGCTCGTGCTCGAACACTACTTCGCAGCTTTGATGAGGCCATGCACGCAATGGGTCCGCGTTCTGAAGAAGGAATGCAACCAACTGGAGTCAAGCAGGAAGCAAATCTTGCACTACACACTTTGCTCGATCTGCTGCTAACACAATCAGCCGTAGTACGATATCTGAAGCATCTCGAGATGGAAATCGCTCGTGAGTGGCGTCAACTTCGTGACACACCAGCAACGACCCTGCAGTGTTTTGTACGTCAGGCCCAGGCGAGATCCGAGCTCAAGAAGCGGCGACGAGAATTCAAGGCGGCCCTAGCCATTCAGTGTGCATTTCGTCAACATTTGGCTCGTCGTCGCATTTTGTTCATGCGGTGGACTCGGGCTGCCATCAAAGTGCAGCGAGCATATCGTCGGAAGCGGCAACGCATGAAAGGGTCTCGTCCTCAGCGATTCACCGCCCAATTGTTGTCGGCTTCTCAAAATTATGGTAGGTCTCCGTCCATGGTGGTAACGGAGACTTTGGTGGATGGGGCGTGGCGAGCGGATATGGCAGCGTTCGGGTCCTTTCAGGAGTATTTGGACAGCAAAGTGGGGCGTGAACAGGTTAAGAAAGAGGAGGAGCTCATGTGGCGACATCGCAAAGAATTGGAGAAAGAGCGAGCTCGTCTTCCTCGTGATGAAGCTTTGCGTCAAGATGTCGGAGATTTGTTCGAGCTATTGGACGATGCCGGGAGCGGTGAACTGTCGAGAGAACGCACAGCAGCTTTGATCACTCGATTGCATGTTCCGTTGAATGAAGAGGAAGTGGCCGACGTGGTGGCAATGATGGACAGTGACGGTTCTGGGGGGATCTCAATGGACGAATTCATGCGCTGGTTTGCACACGAATTCCCACTACTCCAGAAGCGAGCCCCACGTGTGTGCGGAGTGGTAACTCGACGAGATTGGCAGTGGGTGATCCAGCAATCGGCAAGATCTGCCATGTTGAAGAGGTGGAGAGCAATGCGTGCTGGGGCGATTGCCACTGCCCCAGGAGGTTCTAGTGAGCCACGAAAAGTTAGTGGTTCCAAGGTGGGAGAAGGAGCAATTCGAGAAGAAGAGGAGGAGAATGACCAAGAGTAGCAGGAAATCCCAAGAAATGTGTAACTTCTTCTTGCATGTTACTCTTGCCGTTTCACTACACTGTATACTGAATTGTCATGAGTGGATCGAATTCTATTAGAGGCTTTCAGAAGCACCGTTTTCTTGATACCATGTAGCCAACTACACGTATCAACGATACCGACTTTTATACGTGTTTTTCGACTAAAGTTTTGGGTTCAATGATACCGTCGATCAAAATCACGTAGCAAAAACACGTATCGAGAGTATTGGAGCACTTTGCCACCTCAACGTGTTTAGCATCGCTTACGTTGCGATACAAAAAGCGGTAAGAAGGCCCAATCTTACCGTTCGACGGAAGCCAAAAACACGTAAGTCACGGATCGATACGTTTTGTGGGCCACACTACGTATATTTCGCCTCGAAAAACGGTGCTTCTGAAAGCCACTATTGGACATTTTTTTATTGACCGATTCATCCACGTCTTGCGGTTGAACTCCTCGGTCTTGGTTGAGCTCTCGATGGAAATCAACCATTATAACAACATATGTATTAATACATAACCGACAGCACCCTCGCCCTGGTATCTAGGGTTTGCCCCGCATTCTGATACCAACAAAGATCTACACGACGGCGGCACGTTCCGTTTCCAATCGAACGTGTCGAATGAACAAAATCAGCAGCAGCAGCGTCAGGTCAACTCCAGCTGGTGCCTCCAGGTTGTATTCGTCACGGCCGAGCAGCTTTGTATTCCTGGAGATTCGCCCAATGCGTTGGTACTTTCCTTTGTTCACCTTGAAGTCCTCACTGTTTTGCAGTTGCGAGAGCGTCGGACTCCCCCGCTCCAAGTAGCACAGCACCACATGCTTACTAGCATTTCCTTTGACGACGACGCGACAGGGGCCTCCCGTCTTTTGGTCGTGGAACTGGGCTACCATCAACATGGCGTTGAAAATGCCGCTGATATCACAGATCATGAATTGTTCGCGGTCTGTTTGATCTCCCGAGAAAACGTGGAACTTGTTCGAGAACGTGCTCTTCTTTAACGTGACGAGGGTCTCACCTTGTTGCCCTTTTAGAAAGGCGCGGGAGCTGAAAGATTTGTCTTTGAAAGTGTAGACTGCGTCGTTGGTTGTGGCGTCGGTCACTGTGGCACTGGACCCGCCCAGCGACATCTTGACGTGGAGACTCATTGGATTTTGGGCGATCCAACTGGCGGCGAGAGATCGAATGGGCGCCGATGGCGATTGCAACGCAGAGTTCAGGTCAGCGGAGTTCGAGTTGCCCATGCCGAAGCGTCGAGTGTTGGTATGAGCGTCAAAGGAGGAATGAGGTGCTACGGCATGCATTTCCGTGATGGCTACACTGGGTCAAGAAGTGGTGGGGACGGATGTCATCGCTTTAAAAACGGATTTTGAGGGTAACACACCTTCCTTTTGCTGTGTCTACTTTCGAATCGAACTGGTTTGTGGGTGCTAGAGACAAAGGCGAAATATTAGTTGGCATCTAGTATTGTGAGTTCTACTCAAAAGTCTTTGGTTCAATAGACGACCCAACAAATCGCGAATAATGAAAAGAGTCAAACTGCGAAGAAAGCGATGGATTGTGTTTTTCGGAAGAAAAGTAATGTAGGGCCTACTCATACGACTGACTTCAAAAGTCGTCTACCCATGCCTGCATGACACTCGGTGCTCGGACATTTCGGTCACGACTTCGGTCTGTGTCACTATTTCCTGATCGCTCTCGTCCCGACCGGTCCCGATCATTGCTCGCCTCGCGTTTGCTCTCAAACTTACGGTCCCGATCACGGCCGCGTTCTCGCTCACGGCGAGTTTGTTTTTCAGTACTTGGAGAAGGCGGCGATGCAGGTGGGGAGCGGTCCTTCCTACGACTGTTTGACCTCCTGGTGTCCTTTGCAAGTGGAGAAGGCGACCTTTGTTCACTTTTCGAGGGAAGTCGGTCTGACGGGGAGTACTTTGCATTTCCACTCTTGGACGATGAAGTTGTTGAGCTCATGGATGACGAGGAGGAAGATCCAAACGAGTCGTGGGTTGGATGACGTTCCTCAGAGCTCATGGTTTCTAAGCTATCTCGGCTCTTTTTCTTCTTGTTGATAGCTTGACGTGGCTCTCGCGCTGCAGTAGGTGGCGGTGATTGCTGGGGTGCGTCGATACAAAGCGCGGCGGCAGCAGCCGAAGCTTTCGCGGCGGCCGTAGCTGCAGCTGCAGCAAAGGCGATTTTGTCCTTTTCGTGCTCGATGAGCTTTTTGCGATACCCTTCGAGACTCGTGACCCAGCAGGCAGTGCTAGCCTTGCTCTCTCCGCAGAGGAAGAAGTTGCGCGTCCGACTCTCGACCTGAAAGTGCGTGTCATCAAACTGCACCACTGCGGTGATATCGTCGAGGTAAATCGAGCCTTCACAAGCAGAAAGGTGAAGTGTTAGAACTACCTCATGCGGTCAGGATCCGCTGAAACACACGACGTACTTCGTGGAGCGCTCGCTTTGTTGTCTGAATAACCAAACTCTCGTCGTCGGGGGTCCACGAAAAACCAGCGTTTATTCCAGTTCCCAGCCAAACTTTTCGTTTTGCGCTTGAGTTTCTTGAGATACCCTTCGATCTCGGGTGGAATGGGAGCTGTCGGTTGCAGCGTTAGATCACCCATTCGCATCATGGTGTACAATGAAGTGGGTCTTCGAAGTTGGCCAAACTGAAGTTAACCAGTGCTGTCAGGCCTCCAAAGCGAGAGTGAGAACCAACGATGCCATAATGCTAACGTGCATTGGCCGGAGTGGGGTCTAATTACAGCGTGTGTTACGAATGGAGTCTTATCGATGCTAAAAATGTTTGACGCACTGGTCTCGCAAAAATACTTTGCCTGTGCGCGTGTCAAGTCCTGTCCATTCAGACCGAACAATCCCACAAAGCAAACTTTTTCTACAGATCGTCAAAATGATCGTCTCACAGTAATTGCACCGAGAACTATGGTATCGGAGCCCTTGTCAACAAACCCGACAGAACGGTGACCTGTTTTGGTTTTATTGTTGCTTACTATCTTGTTGCTGCGGATCCAGCGAGCGAGCAAGGTCGTCGAGCATGTCCGATGGAAATTGATCGGTGTTTTCATCCTCGCTCCCTGACCGAGGTTCTGGCTCAGCTGTAAGAAGATCCGGGTCAATGTACATATCGTTCGCGTGCGCCGTGCTGCGAGCACTTGAGTTTCGAGAATTTGACGTTCCCCCTGATCGAGTTCGAAAGCTCCCTCCGGCGCCCACGGCTCCAACACCAATACCTGGGGTATAACCCTGCAGTCCTAAGCGCGGTTTCGAGCCTGCGCGCAGGCGCATCCTAAGACCCAAGCTTTCACTTCTCAAGTTGCGCCAACTTCTCAACGCTTTGAGCGACGGCTGCCGCTTTCTAGGCTTCGGTTGATCAGTGTCTGTACTTGTGGCACTTGCAGTCGCATCCATCGGAGGTGCAGACCGCTCTGTGGGTTTGCGTGCCGAGTCTTCCTTAGCTTCCCTGGCCTCCAGTTCTGCTAAATGCTCTGCGACTCGTAAATCGCGCTGTGAAACCCGTTCAGGCTCTTCCGCTACTGCCTTCCCGGCGTGACGGCTCAGTGATGCTGGGTGCCTAGGTGGAGCATGGTCTAAGAGGCCGACGCGGGAGGTGTGGGAAAGACGCCTTGTAGCTTCCGTTAGAGTATTTCTCAGCTTTGTTTCGCTCTCACGTCGAGCTTCCGCCTCTTTCCCGAGCTGCGCCTCGAGATGTTCAAAGCGATCTAGCACCTTGTTCAGCAACCCGGTGATCTTCGCCGTTGCGGACTCGCTACGCGAAGTCCCTTCTCCATAGCTCATGGTGTGACTGGGCCCTTGAGATCTCGGAAAAGCATTGCTCGTTCTTGCAGCAGCCGCTGCCGCCGCAGCGGGGCCATTGCTGCGCATACTGACTTCTTGCGACTGCTTCATGGCAGCCTGCAGCATTCTCGGATCATACTTGTCCATGATAAACTTCTCAATGATGTTGCGGTCCTCGAGATAACGCGTGGAAATACTCTCAAACACCTCGCGCGTGAGCGTGCAGAGCTCCGAGAAAACCTGGGCACGGACGTTCGCTGTGCGCTTGCAGTTCATAAGAAGAGCAATCTCGCCAAAGTAATCGCCCTGGCCTAGTACTTTTAACACAACCTCTTTGAGTTTTGTCGGTGGTGTTGGCGGAGTTGATGGAATCTGGGACCCATTGATGTCTCTTGTGGATTGAGACGTTCGCCCGTGTAGTGCTGCTTGCGCTGCCTGGGTTGCTTGAGAGAGGCGAGAAGGACTTCTTGGTAACGGTGCAGGGGGCACATCGACCTCTTTTGTGACTTCGCAGACGCCATTCTGTACGAAGTACATGTCATTGCCCACTTCACCACGAACAACTACGTAGTCACCGGGCATGAAAATCTGCAGCTCGAGCTCCATGACGAGTTCCTGAACAACTTTAGCGCTACAATTCTGGAAAATAGGAGCGCGATTGATCATATCCATTCGGAGAAATAACTCTACTTCGTATGCCAAGTTTCGTGATAGCTCGGGTATAAAGGCAGTCACAGCTCCATCCAGAGTTCCATGTCGTTCCCACATTGCCTGATAATACGCGTTGATTCGATTTTGTAAGTCGTAAGGCAGCTTCATCCGATTCATGCTCGCGAAAAGCCATTCCATCTTCTTCTGGTGAGAACTCTGGGACTCGTAGTAGTTGGCAATGAGGATAGCCACATTACCGAAGACGACGGCCATTAGCACGGCCCCTACGACCATGGCAAGAACACAGAAGATATACTCCGTGTCTTCGTAGACAGTAATGTTTTGACCCATGACGACGAGTAATGACTGGTAGAACGCGACGATGTACAAGTGCATCGGGTCTGTGCTGTTGTCCAGAGCACGAGTCTGGTCCGACATTACGAGACCGTACCAAAAGCACGCGACGTAGTGATTAATGATAAGAAAAGACACCACAAGGCGAACAAGTCGCAGCAGGTTAGCGTGTCGTGAATACTGTAACCAACGCCGCAGCTCTGGTCGCATTTTGAAGACTTTGGCCACTCGCATGAGACGTACAAGTCGGAGTAATCGAGGCACGCGGAGTGCCTTTAGCAGCCCCAAAACACTCAGGTTACTTTTGGAATTGTTGACGAGTAACAGCACGTAGTCGAAGGGCATACATGCGAGCAAGTCGAAGAAGAACCTGCGAGAAGAAGATAAAGCGTGAGATCAATCTACGTATGAACTGCTGTGCGCCACGTACCATCCGCGCAAGTACGTCGAAGCGATACGCCATCGATCTGTGATGTACACCGACTCATCAGTGTCTTCCGCGATGGGCGTGTTGAATGCCACCACGATGTCGAAAGCAAAAATGCTGCTCATAAGGATATCTACTGCTGTGGTGTCGTTGGAGCCGAATGCAAGAGCAAACGGCAACATAATGCTCTGGTAGATGATGATCACTAATGTTAACTGTATCAAAACGCAAGAAGATGCAGCCGTGAGTTCTCCTTCCAAAGCCAATTTCAATTGAGCAGGGGACGCACAAGTTGCCACATTTTGTACAGTGAGGTGTGCGGGTTCACCATCATACGCGGCAGATTGCGTAGCTGCCGCGCATCGTCTCCGTCCGTGTCCACTTGGCGGATTTTGTAGCGCGACAGCACCTTGAGATGCCGTTCAAGGTTGGCTTTCGTCTCATCCACGACAATCCGCGGGCCTGACTGTTCGTGTTCCGCTTGGACGCGGTGCAGCACGCGGCGCATGCGGAGAGCTGCAAAAAGCGTCGTGACCGAGTCTTCTTTCCTCGATTGCGTTGCGCGTTCACGTTGGGCCTACAAAACAAAAAACACTGCATCAGTGCACTCCTTCCTTGGTACTACAACAGTCCGCTCCGCACCCCTTTATCAGAAATGGATTTCATCATCTCGGGCGTCATGGCCGTCTGTGTGATGCTCAGGCGTTCGGGCGCATAGGGGACGACCGAGACGGGCTTGGAGATCTGGAACTGCGTGAGCCGCGACATGACGGACTTGCGCGGAGCCACGCCGCGTACGACGGCCGCCAGCC
>JAHWLE010000735.1:0-17941 GCA_024679135.1 Phytophthora foliorum
CGGGCGCCTTCTCCGTGGCGGGCGTGTCGATCACGGGCGCCACGGGCTCCAGCGTCTTGGGCGCCTCGTCCGCGTGCTCTTCCTCGTCCTCCTTGGGCTCCTCCGTCTTGACCTCCTCGGGCTTGGGCTCTACGGCCACAGGCTCGTTCTTGGGCGCATTGGCGACGTCGGTGGCTTTGGACTGGCTGCAGCCCATTGAGGCGATACACTTGGGCGGCAGGCGGCGATTCTGGTTATGATGACCAGTCCCTTTGGCGCTGCTGGCTTTCAGAAACCGTTTCTGCGGCGTGACGATCGAGATTAAGTGCCTCGTCTGCGGAGACCTGTGAGATCCCATTGTATTAGAATACACAGGTCATGACAGATGGAGGCACGTTGCGGGCACTCGCGGGCTTAAAAGGGTAGCGACGAGACAACATTAACGATCGCGGTTGACGGGGATTGACATATGGAGATCCCTCTGATGACAGATGGATCCATGTTGGTTTCAAAGCGGGAAAGCGCCAACAGCGCATCCAGAAGCCGCATTTTTCTCATGGCTGCGCTGCTAATCGGCGCAATATTTCGCCAACCCGGGCGTCGAGTTCCTGCATAGGTGCATGGCCTTCCCTGCTCTGCCATGCCCGACGTTGCAGAATGAATTGACTCGAGTCCCATTGGCAAGAATTTGTTGCCCTCTGCCGCGGAATCGTCACGCGGCGGGGATGAGCCCGTACACTTTTCCGATGGGTACTATCCACATGGGTTCACTCGGCAATCGCACTGCACCGAAAGGCAACAAACTTGGCAATACATGTACCAGGTAGGCTACATGATATAGCAGTTGAGAGCGAGGAGAAGGAAAGCCTCGCTGCACATTACGTTGCCGTCGCGGGTAAAATCGCCGTGCAGGGCGGGCGAGACATGCTGAGGTCTCAGTTCTGCATAGGACGGGCGTCTAGATAAATAAGGTCGCGTCTGTCTGCCATTGCCAACTTGGAGCCTCCAAGGCAGACAGATCTCGCTCAGGCGCTCGCTTTCCTCATCGTCACTGCAACTGCAACGCGATTGCACTGATTGCTGGATGCTCGCACCTGCCGCTCAAATCGCTGAGCAACTTCAAGTTGAAGGCAACTTGACCATCAAATGCAAAATGTACATTTTGGAAGGGTCTCATACATCCTAATAGCTATACATACAACACACGCATGCTTCCCATGTCGCTGACCGCTTTAGTTGGCGATGAACTGCTGGAAGACTTCGCACTCGTGCAGCTCCTCGTGCTGCGTAATGTAGTGCAGGAAGTCTCCGAACGCCTTCTCGCGGATCTCGATGGTCTTTTTGCTGCGGCGGCCGCGCAGGAAGCTCCCCACGCTGGGCTTGGGCAGCACCGGCAGATCGATCACAGACGGAACGTCCAGAGCTCGGAGCTGCTCGGCCAGCAGCTTGAACTCCGAGTAGCGCTTGGGGATTGACATGGATCGCTCGCCGGTCGCGCTGTTGACAGTGTAAATGTGATACATGATGACGTTGTGGGCACGCGTGACGCCTAGAATCTCGTACGTCAGGTGCTCGTGGGGCAGGAGCTGGGTGGAATCGCGCTCGGGGGTGCGCTCCGCTACTGTGGCGTTGTCGGCGGCTGCTTTCGTCGCCTGACTCGTGGGTGCCATCTCCACGGTAGCCTTCGCGGTGGCTTCGTTCGTCACCGCGGCATCGTTTGTCTGCATGGCGGGGGCCTCGGGGGAGATCGACGACATCCTCCTCTCCGTCGTCTCGGGCTCTTCAAGTTGGTTGTCACCCGCGGTGTGCGATTCCTTAGACTCTTCGTGAGCGGTATGCGTCTCCTTCGTCGCAGACGTCAGGTCGCTCGGGTCCTCTTCAAGTTGGTTGTCCGTCTCGGCGTCGTCAGCCGGAACAGGGTCTTCGTGCACCGGAACGTAGGCCTCAAGGGCCTCGTTGGTGGTGAAATCGGCGGTGGCCACAGCAACTTCGTTGGTCTCGGACACCTCTTGCTCAGCTGGCTCAGCATCATCGGTTGCGTTAGTATCGTCCTCGTAGTTTTGTAGGGGGTCTTCCGGGGTGTCAGCAGCTAGGATCGATGACTCCGTAGTCTCATAGGCAGTAGTAATCGTATGTGTCTCGTCGACAGCAGCTTCGGCCACTTCCACAGGGTTTTCATCGGCAGCATGCGTTTCGTCGACGGTCACCTCAGGCTCAGTTGCATCAGTAGCTGCCGAGTTATCATCTTTGGTCGCCTCCGGGGTCACCTCTACGGTAGTGGTCTCCGTCTTGACTACTTCCTCGACAGGCTCAGAAGACGTCTCGTTCACCACGTCTTCAACGGCAGGAGCTTCCTCGACTGCTGGGGCTTCTTCATTAGCGGCCTCTTCAACTGCATCCTTCGGGGTCACTTCGGTGGTCACTTCTGCATCCGCATCAGGGGCAGACTCCTCCATGTCGAGTTCAGAAGCAGTAGGCATTTCCTCTTGAGTGGTCTCTTCAGGCTCACCATCTACAGTCTCATCAGCGACCATGCCTTCGTCCAGATTAACCTCCTCGGTCTCGGTCATAGCAGCAGCCTTCTCCTCGAAGTCCGCGACCTCGGCCTTCGCCTCAGACTCTTCCCCAGCAACTTCAGCCTCAGTGTCCTCTTTGATCGGATCAACATGAGCCAGCTCTTCGATAGGCTTCCCCACTGCTTCGATCGCCTCGATGCTATTCGCTGCAGTCTCAAACACGATTCCGCGGGGCTTTGACGAAGGCGGTGACGGCTGTGGCGAAGAAACTCGGGACGAATGGCGAGAAGACGTGCGCGAGTTAGTAGCTGATGCTGCATTGCGAGCAGCAATCTGCTCGTAGCGACCGATGAGCATTGCCACAGCGCTAATCGGCTTCGTGTCGACTTCGTATTTCACCACAGGCTTCGCGCCATCCTCCTTCTCTTCGCTGACAGCGAGTGCTGCGACCATAACCTCAGTCGGCTCTTTCTTCTCGACCGCGGGGGATTCGACGACCTCAGTCGGCTTGAACTTTTCATCAGCAACTGAGTCGGGGGCCGGGGTGGTCACCTCAGCCTCAGCGATGACAGCAGGGGCTTCCTCAGCCACCTCGTCGACGACGACCTCTTTCGATGACTGGTCAGTCTCAATTGGATTCGTTTGTTCACCAGAGTCTCCAACTTCCGCGACCTCTTCACTTTCATCAGCGAGGGTGAGAGTTGACTCAGAGAGGTCCTCTTCCGGAGCCTCGTCAGACTTAGCTTCAGTCTCAACTCGTTCTTCTTCCGTCAGTTCCTCGTCAGCTACCTCACCAGCAGGCTCAACCTCAGAAGTCTCAGTTTTCGCTACGACTTCTTCAGCAGCAACTGTACTGACAACCTCTTCAACAGGGGATTCATCAGCGGACGTGGCATCAGTCACCTCAGCACTCACCTCTGCAGCTTCAACCTCAGGCGCGATGTCCTCAACAGGCTTAATTTCGGTAGACGGCTCCTCAACGACATCGGGCTCAGTTGTTGCAACCTCTGAATTCGTTTGCTCGATATCCTGTGCACCTTCGGCTTCAACAACCGGCTCGGCTTCAGCAGTGGCTTCGACTGCTTCCTCTTCATCAACGACTTCGACATCAGCCTCGGTCTCCACAGCAACCGCCGTCTCCTCGACAGCAGCGACTTCAGAGAGCTCATCGACAGTGTCACTTTCAACAACTTGTGTACTCTCCGTAGCAGGCTCGATACTCTCCTCAACAGCGACTGCCTCCGCAGCTTCCAGCTCCGCGACAACGTCAGCAGCGGGTTCCTCCTCGGAGACGTCCTCGGCCGTAACCTCTTCAATAGGCGCCTCGGTCTCCGTGAAGGTGGTCTCGGTCACCGCAGCTTTCTCAGCAAGAGTCTCGTTCTCCACCGTCGCCTCAATCTCAGCAGCAGCCTCCTCTTCTTCGACAGCTTCCTCCTGAACAAGCTTGACTGCTTCATCATCAATAGGCTGGGGGTTGACTGCTTCCTCCTCAATCGGCTCAACCTCAGCAGCTTCCTCCTCCACAGCATCAACCGTCTCGGTCTCAGCAACCTCAATAGACTCCTCAGCCTTAGCCTCCGTCTCGACGCGCTCCTCCTCGTCTGAATTGGTCTCCACTGAGCTGTCCGTATCCTCCGCCTCCTCCGTCTTCAACGTGGTCTCCTCTGACGGATGACTCGCCTCCTTTTGGTGCTCGAACTCGGCCGACTCACGCTCCATTTCCGTCGCAACTGCCGCGATCTTCTCTGACGAGTCTCCTGCGTCCCGTGCAGGATCTTGGGGAATGGCGACGGAAGGTTCTGGGACGATCTCGTCGATTTGAGTGTCCTCCGGATCAGCTGCGGCTTCAACCTTCACATGGACACACGCGGCATCCGTCTCAGGATCGGCTGCGGTCTCCGCAATGGACGTTGCCTCGAGCGTCGTCGAGACCGTCGACTTCTTGCGGAACAGCAAGTTCTTGAACCAGCCGCCGGAGCTCGGCGCCTTGGCGACCTCTTCCACCTGAGACGGTTCCCAATCCTCATCCTTGTCAGTCGCCTCGTCAATGGCAGGCTCAGCTTCCTGCTCGGTGACATCCTTGTCAACTTGTTCAGCCTCTTTCGGGGCTGACTCCTCTCCAGGGATGGCCTCCTCTGAGGTGACCTCTTTGGAACACGGTAATCCTTCGACAACGCCTTCCTCGGCAGGAATTGCTTCGGACACGGGCGCTTCACAAGCCAATTCATCTACATCCTCCACAAGTACAGCCTCGGGGCTGGTTTCAGCCTCAGCAGCTTCCTCGGTGATGGTCTCCTCAACAACAGCCTCCTCCGCCACTTCCTCCTCGGCAGCAGTCTCCCCAAATTTGGCAGTCTCGGTAGCGTCCTCGACCATGTCATCGTCAGGTGTAAAGTGCTCCTCGGTATCATCCTCAGCAGCTTCGTCCACGGCATCAACCTCAGTTGAATCCTCTTCTGCCACAGCCTCCTCAGCAGCGACGGTCTTCTCCTCGACAACCGAGTCGTCAGCAGCAAGTCTCTCGGTGGGGTTGACAGTCTCCTCAACGGCAGCCTCTTTGGTAAGTTCATCGGAAACACCAGCAACTTCGGACGCAGGTTTCTCGGACGCAGTTTTCTCCTCAGTGACAGGCTCCTTGATGTCGCCCTCAGTAGGTTCCTCAGCAGTTTCCTGAATCTCCTCTGTGGTTGTCTCGATTACGGCGACAGCCTCCTGCTCCTCGATCTCCTCAGCAACAACTTCATCCGAAGCTGCTTCATCCACCTCAACCGAGGGTTCTTCAGCCAAGGGCTCTTCTGTAGAAGAGTCAAGCTCAGTCGCCTTGGTCGTAACATCCTCGGAAACATATTCTTCAGCGGAAGGCTCTTCCTCCGTCATGAGCATGGTCTCTTCAGCAAAGACAGCAAGCTCTTCGCTAGAAACATCCCCTGCACTATTGTCCTCGTCGGCATCCTCGGTGGCAAGCTCCTCACTGACAACCTCCTCATCGACACCTTCGTCAACAGCTAGCGCAGTTTCGCTGTTGGCGAGGTCCTCGGCCGCTTCGACAAAGAACTCTTTGCGTACGGATTGCCCGGCATCCACCACGGATTCTGTCCCCTCCACGGTAGGCTTCTCAACGGCAGTCTCTTCAACGGGAAGTTCCTCTTTCGTAGCAGACTCCACGACGATCTCATCCTCGACGGTGGCGTTCTCGACAGCAGCTTCCTCAGCCGTAGGCTCTTCGGTACAAGTCTCATCGACAGCTTCTTCAGAGATATGCTCCTCGGTGGCAGCATCCTCTTCGGGTGCCTCAGTTTCGGGATTTTCGACAGTAGATTCCTCCGTTGCTGGTACGTCGAAGGCAGACACTCCAACAGGAACAGCTTCAGCTGACTCAGTTCCTTCAATGGTAGACTCGTCGACAGCAACAGGTTCCTGGACAGAATCCTTTTCAGCCACTTCGACGTCGGCTTCTTCAGCGTCCACGGCCTTCACGACAGGAAGCTCTTCAACGACAACGACAGCAGGTATGTTCTCAACAATCGTTACGGCGACAGGATCATCAGGTGCAGATTCGACAGCAACGTCCTCAACACCAACTTGATCAACAGATGACTCATCGGTCTCAACAATCTCAGTGACAAGCTCTGTCTTGACAGGCTCTTCAACCGCAGGCATCTCAACAACAGCATCCAAGTCTTCGGGGGGATCACACTCGGCTTCCTCTGTAATGGTCTCTTCAACAACAAGAAGTTGTCCCACGACGAACTCCTGGACAGGAGCTTCCTTCGCAGTGATTTCCTCATCCGCGGGCAGTTCAACTTCAGACTCAATGACAGTCTCCTCTGCGTCAACCTGATCGGTGGTTGCCTCAACCTCTTCACCCACAACAACAGGCAACTCGGTCGCAACCTCAATTGCAGGCTCGTCGATGACGGGCTCCTCAGCAACATGCTCTTCCACGGACAAGTCTTCTGTGGCAGATTCCATGGCTGCGGCAGCTTCGTCGACATCAAGTGTCAAAGAATCCCTCTGCTGTTCGGACGATGCGATGCTCAAAACTTCTTCAACGGTAGCGTCAATCATCTCATCGGTCACCGCTTCTTCGGTGTTGGGAAGCACAATTTCTTCAACGGGAGTATCCTCTGCAGCGTCAACTTGGATCTCATGAACCTCCTCAGTATTGTCAGTCGCTTCCTCAACTTTATTGGTAGTCTCTCCAACACTGGCTGCGGTTGTGACAGCACCAAGCGCTAGGGAGGCAACAATCTGAGGCATGTTGAACGCGATATCGTTGACAGGAGAAACAATGTCGCCGTCCTCATCTTCAAGCCCCGTGCTGGCTGTTGTCTCTTCATCGACAGCAGACTCGGATTCGACAAAGGCTCTCGGAGCCTCCTCCACGACGATGATCTCATCTGCGGTGTCTTCTTTAGCAGCCTCCTCTTCGACGACGGCTGGAAGGCTTTTAACCACAGCTTCGTCGTTCTGGGCAGGTGTGTCACCCTGTTCAAGCTCTGCTACTTTCTTGGTGACTCCGGATACCGCAACAGCCTCCACGACCACGTCATCTCCAACCACCTCACCAACGAACAATTCCTTCTCGCTGACATCCTCAGGGACTGGAGCTGCCTCCTTCGGCGCTTCCTCGACAGCAACAACCGTGTCTACCATCGGTTCAGCCACGTCTTCTAGCTCAGCTTCAGTCGAGGTGCTCACTAGAGCCACTGCAACACCTCCAGCGATCATGCACGCACCAGCATGCGAAGCCACAATCGTGGGCATGTCGGATGCAAGATTGCTGCTTTTAGCTGTCGCCGCTGATTCCTCCACTTCATCATCCACTGGGGTAGCCACTTCGGCAGGAATCTCCTTGACAACCTTCACCACCTCGCCCTCCGTGGAGTTCTCAACCGTTTCCTCAGTTGGCTCTACATCCGCCTCTGTCTCAGTGAGGACATCAGCCGCAACATGTGCAGTATCAGCTTCATCCTCGACGATCTTCTCTGCGATCACCTCAATGGTATTTTCTTGCTCCACGGGGGCACATTCGGAGTGCTCTTCAATAGCAGCATCTTCCTCGGAGACTTCGACGGCATCAACCACTGCATTTTCCACCACGATCTCATCGATGACCGCATCTTCAAACACTGGAGGATCCTCCTCTACCTGAACCGCTTCGGCGGTGACAGCCACTTCAGTCTCAGCAGCCTCGTTGGCGACGACCTCTTCAAATGTGCCATCCTCGGTGACGACTTCCGGCACTGCAGGGTTTTCCTCAGAAGTCTCCACAACCGGCTCACCGACCTCCAGCTCGGACTCGACCTCAACGCTCTCGTCGATTGCGAGAGCCTCTGCAACTGTCGGTTCCTCCACCGCAGACTTCGGCTCAGCCAACTCATCAGTAGCAATGGCGATGGTGACTTCTTCAACATGCTCAACCTCAGCCGACTCCTCCTTGACGTCATTCCTATCCGCCACAGCAGCCTCCTCTGTCTCGACAGCCTCCTCAACTGAAATTTCATTCAGCTCCGGCTCAAGCGCATCGGTCTTCTCTACGACATCTTCAGCTACTGGAGATATTTCCTCAACGTGTTCGACCGGAGCCCCGCCGACACTTTCAGCGTCCTCAACCACGACATCCTCAGCGGACTCCTCTTCTGCATCAACCTCTTCGGTAGGTGCAGCACTCATCAATTCTTCTTCCACCTTGTCGCTCAGTACAAGCGCAACAACTCCGGCACCCAAAGCGCCGATTGCAAGTTCAGCAACCGGAACATCCTCCTCGACTTCCTCGACAGAGACTGCCGCGATGTCAACCTCTTCAACTACTTCTGCTACCGGTTTCGGCAGACTCTCTACAACGATCTCTTCCGCTTCATCTACGATCTGGTTGAGCAGAGTGTACAGTGTTGTCGCCACGATCAACTCGTCCGGTGTGATCGGAGTCGTCTCCTCACTCACGAGAACGGTATCTACTACGGTGTGTGTGTTGATCTCTGCTGTCTGTGTGTTCATGCCGTTGTGTGTTCCGTAGCCCATTGCTGTCACTCCTGCCACTTCGTCGCTGAAGCTGTGACGGTACATCACGTAGACCTCTCCACAGTCCGTTTGTGTGTCGGCTACGACGGCGCTATCGATCGACTCCACGTCGTCTGTTGTGTCCATGTCTACTGTGACGCTGCTTCCGCTGCTCAGCTTGGACTCGGCTACGTTGTCTGCATTGGTGTTGAATTGAAGACGGGTATCCGTATTGGTGTACTCGTTCTGCAGGTTCGTGGTAGACATCTCGTTGGTCTTTTTGGTTTGTACTTGGTTGGTTTGACAATCAGTCGCTATGACCTGTTGCTTGGTGGTCGAATTCGATAATGAGCTTTCGGTAGTTAGGATATCTCGGCTACATCTCCACGGCATGGACGGGCAAGGACCTACATCCGTTCCGGCCCCATGAGGCAGTGGACAGACATTTCGTGCTGTTGTCCAGCTGGTTCAGCCAATTTCAAAGCAGGTGTCCTGCTCTCATGGCTGACTACACTTTTCGTATTGAGACAACAGATGCGTGCGAGCAGGAACTTGTACACTGGTTGTTTGAGCAGCAAATGGCAAGATAAACACGCGTTGTGCTTTATGGAGCGCAGGGGCCTCTGCCGACTGTGGTGTTGCTCCGAATCCAGTCAAGCCTTCAATGAAGGCTTCGATTCGCCTTGACAGCTTAAGTGTCTCGCCACGAAAAACAATGAGAATGCAGCGATGACAAGCTCAACATGATGGCTTGGATGGCGATTTTTGAAATGGCACTATAATAATGATCAATATGTTTGGATTGCTCGACTTTCATGTCGATTAACCTTGAAAGGATTCTCGATCTACCTTCGTCATATACTCTACATGTCTTACCTGCATGGGATCGAACTCAGCTCAGCAAACAAATCATTTGGTTTGTGAAGTTACATGATAAATTCTTGACGAATTCTATGAAAGCGCTGTGGAAATGGACTTCATTCTCTACCTACGCGCAACTAGAGTAGCTGCAATCGCAGTGACCATAGCTACAGCCACGGACGAGACGGCGTAGCTGTTCTTTCGGAGGAAACTAAAGGATGACTCACTTGATGCCTCCTCAACCGCTGCAGCTTCCTTTGCTGCGAGGTCTGCATCGATGACCATGGTCTCCTCGATTTCCGATTCTGGCTCCTCGTCAACCTTCGCAACGCGAGTAAGCTCCACTACTTCAGCTGTAGTGGCCTCAGAAACCTCCGATTGGGTCTCAGACGCGTCATCCGCAACAGACTTTGACGCTACTGGTACTTGTTCCACCACAGTCGATTCAGCTGCTTCGACAACAACAGGAGTGGCCTCGATTTCATTCGCAACCTCCTCCGTCTGCTTCTCAACAAGAGCTTCGACGGGTTCTGCAACTACTTCGTTCTCAGCAACTTGTTCGACCTCGGTGTTCTCCTCAGCAGGCAACTCACTTTCCACCGCTTCAACGCCCTCTTCATCTGCAGGGATGGAGGACATTCGCGTGACGAGCTTTCTAGGCTCATCAGTCAAATCGTCAGTCTTGTGGACAACCTCTTCACTCGCCGGCGTAGGCACAGCAACCTCTTCTTCGGCTGACACCTCTGCAGTAGCCTCTTCGACCACTTTCTCAACCGCAACAGCCACTTCTTCGACTGCAGCTTGAGCAGGCTCAACGACTTCTTCTTCAAGCTTCGCGTCAACAGCAACGGCCTCGACCACGTCGTGTACAGTCTCCATTACCGTCGCCACCTCACGCACAGTCTCTTTGACAACCACTTCAACTACGGCGGGCTCGGCAGACTCCTTCACCACTTCTTCGGCCGCAATCTCCATATTCCCTTCGCCTGCAGCCTCCTCTGCAGCATCAGGTTCGGTGGGCTCAGCGACGACCTCCTCCACTGCCACGGGTTCGGCATTTTCTTCCTGGACGGCCTCTTTAGTAGCAATAGTCTCTTCCTCGACAGTCTTCTCCTCCACAACAGCTTGAGCAGTCTCGTCCTGGACGACCGCCACGGCAGCGGTCTCAGCAACAGCTTCCTCCTCAACCGAAACCTCTTCCGTGGCCGCAACTTCCTCCTCGACCACCTTCTCCGTAGCAACAGGCTCCACGATCTCTTGAGCCACCTCAGCAGCCAGAGGCTCAACCACAGCCGCAGCTTCGACGACAGGCTCAGCATCAGCCGCAACCTCCACGGTCTCAGTTTCAACCTCCGGCAGCGTGACAGGCTCAACCTTGTCCACCACAACCTCTTGAGTCTTCTCGACCACCACCTCCGTCTTCACAAATCTCTCCGACTTGGCTTTGAACGAAGCCGACAGCACGTACGTCGATCGACCGACAACCAATTCATCGTCCGCCTCAGCTCCCAGAGCCACCGGAACCTCGAGTCTCACCACCGGAACTTTCACGAAATCCTCGACGGCATTTTGACGGACTTGGACGACGGGGACGAACTCGGACACCTCGTCGAGCAGGTTGCAATAGTACCAGGACGCCCCCGACATGTTCACGTACAGTGGAAGGTTGTAGAATGCCAGTGGAGACTTGGGGCTCTCGATTTGCAATCGTGAGGGCGGGAGAGTTCGTTTATGGTGTCAGATGACAAGGCAGATGACTCTCTCGCCACGCATGGCCGAGCTATGGCGAGCATGAGACAAATAATTCACCTGCACATGGAGGATAGCCGTGTAGCTCGCGACCAGAAAATTCGTGCAATTTTCAAGTGTTGGACGACCATGACGTGCAAGAAACCAACAAACTTCAACGCTGGCAAGTTCAGATTTACATGTACTTGATCGTTTGGTCACATCCACCCTGCTCCAGGCGTGGCTCGCCTCGTTTCGATGAACCGCTCGAAAACGCCGCTGCCGTGGAGTGTCGGGTACTGCGAAATGTACCTCAGCAAGGCACGGAAGGCCTTTTCGCGGACTTCGATGGTCTTCTTGCTCTTGTAGCCCCGGAAAACGGTGCCGAGGTGCGGTCTCGGGATACGAGGCATGTCCGCAGCAGCATGTAGACAAGTGTCCAGCAGCTGAAGTTGCAACTCGCGAAAGTCTGTGTAGCGCTTGAGAATCGGAGGATCGCAGATACCTGTGCGTCGATCGGTCTTGTGGATGTGGTAATACACTACACGGTTCTCGATCGAGAAGCCGTACACCTCGTAGATCCAGCGCTGCGGAGGAAGGTGAACCTCCACGCTCTCCGTGCTGAGAATGAACGGCTCGATCGTCGTTGTCGTGGTAGCCCCGGACGACGGTCCGAGACTCGGCAATAGGCCAAGAACGACGTGGCTCTGCTCGTCAGCATCTCCGCTCTTCCTGTAGGCTCCGGTGGGCTTGGGTGCAGGTTCAGCAGCGCTATTGAGAGGAGCTGCTTCGGCCTTAGCTTCTTCTTCAGATGGGACCTGCTCGGGCGTAATGTCGCTAGCTTGAGCATCGGTAGCAAGATACTCCGCGTTGTTGCCCACACGATCCTCCTCCACTGGGCTGTTATCGGGAGAAGCAGCTTCGTTGTCTTGCTCAGGTGCGTCGGTCACGCCTTCCGCATCATGCTTTTCGGTAGTAACACGTACATCAGGCTTTTCGTCGAGAGCTTCTTCCACCGTGGCTTCGGGATGGCAAGCTTCAGCCTCGACAATCTCTTCGACTTGGTCGGTGTCCTGTTCGGATTGAACCGCTTCCACGAGATCGTTCGCAACCTGGATAACAATCTCCTCCACATCTTCAGCAGCTGGTGCTTCTTCACTAGTAGACTCTTCCAGCTGCGTAGTTTCATCCAATTCCTGCAGCAAACCTTGGCCTTTCAATTCAGCTTCATCAACAACGTCGTCAGCGGAGACTGCAGCCTTCTCCGTCGATGCAATGGGCTCTTCTTGAGCAACCTCTTCAGCAACAGCCTTCTCTATAACAACATCTTCAGTGGCTATCTCTTCAGCAGCATCGACAGCAATAGCTTCCTCCACTGGAGCTTCATCGCCGTCGTGTTTGATCAATTCATCCGTGGTTGTCTCCTCGACAACAACGGGGCCAACCTCATCGCTGGTTTCAGGCTCATGGGCTTCCTCCGCAGCTTCCTCGCACTTTTGAGCTGGATGGTTTGTTGTTTCTGACGTGTCCATTGCCGTTTGTTCAGGGACGACATCCGCAATGGTTTCGAGAGCTGCAGGCTCAGCATCAGCGGTCTCTTCACCAGTTGCCATCTCCACATTACCATTTGCAGAATCAGCTGCAGGGATGGTCATCTCGACGCTATCTTCAATACCATCAGCTTGCTCGTCAGCGGCATCCTCTTTGATAACGTCTTCGCTCTCAGCAACCTCAGCCACAACTTCTTCCTCGCAGGCGATGCCGGTGACACCCGCCACAGGCGATTCACTTTCTGTGGTCTCCACCGCAGCTGAAGTCCCAGTCTCAGCAGCTTTCTGCCTCTCGGTCTCATTGATCACAGTTGATTTTACTTCCTTGTCGTCCGCGTTCGCCTCGTCCACAGGTTCTCCATCAACGGTTTGCTCCGTAGCATTGTTCACCGCTTCTACTGCTTGCTCGACGTCACCACGCTCGGTCCTTTCCTTAGCTGTAACCTCAGCGAAATCCACTTCCTCGACCTTTAGTCTCCCCGCTGCTACTTTCTCCTCCTCTGAGGTTTCCTCGCTCACAGCTTCGTTGGTATCTTCCCCTTGGGTTTGGTCAATAGCTGCATATTCATCTGCATCCTCACCCACGGCGACCTCGAAGTCAGCTTCCTCTGAGCTGCCCAGCTCCTCCGCTACAACCTCTTCGCTAGTATCAACTGCGAGGTCCTCTTCAACCGGAACATCATCGTCGTGAGTTGGTGCGTCTTCTTCAGATGGTGCTGCCACGTCTTCCACAACTGCAGCAACTGCAGCCTCCACGATACCTTCAACGACCGCCATGACCTCGGTCTCCGCTGCATCTTCTGTCTCCATCACGTTCTCAACTTCCTCTTCCTCGTCTCCCTCTAGAATCATAGGCTGTCTTCCTCCGTCCGAGCTTGTCGACCCCAACGCCGCTGCCACCTGCTGCTCCGTTGCCTCCAGTGCATCCTCATACACGCCCGACAGCGGTGGTGCACTACCATCAAAAACCAGCAACATACTCGACGTGGACGACGGCGCCCTGGCATCTTCGAATTCGTCCTCGGAATCCGCGGCGTCCGGTGCCCATTGCTGCTGCGTATTGCTGCCCTCCGACGATTCCGTGCGTGCGTCTTCGTCCACTTCGGGCCGTTCTGTCATTGCGTCCTTATCACTCACCTGCGTGGCATGAACTTCTTCGGTGCTCATGACCAAGACCAGAACTATACGTCGTCGAAAGCTGTCACGTGAGACTTTGCTTGCTTGTCGACGCAGTGACAAAGGCAGGATCACGAGCCAGGACGTGACAATATATCTTCAGACTCGGGTCGCTCGACTGTCAATTGCGTTCTGCGAGTGCTGCTCTAGCCGCAGTCCCGAAGCGATCTCTGCCGTACTACGCACCTGGCACCAGCTGGATGCCTTTAGGGCTGCCGAACTGGGAAGCAAATGGATTTGCCGTGAAGTCGAGCAACCATAGAATGTGCTCGACGCCGAGAAACGACGGCAAAGGTATCAGCAGTGGTCGCGGCGACAGGTTCAACTACAGCACACAATGCTCCATGGTCGGGGATAAAAAAATGGGGGAACGGTATATCGAGTTCATACGCTGCATTGATCAGCTGGGGCCTTCGCTACGAAAAACTAATGGGGCGACTAACTTCCTGGAAGTGTAGATTGGTACAGCGATTCGTGCTGTGCTAATGGGGGATCACCTTTCATGACTCAGTCGTTAGGAAGCGCTGGAACACGACGCTGTCATGCAGCTCTCGGTGCTCGGCGATGTACCGCAGCACGTTAGAGAATTGTTGCTGACGCTCCTCGATTGTCTTCTTGTTCTGTCGGCCGCGCACAAAATTCACCACGCCAGCTCGAGGCAGCTTTGGTAGGTTGGCGACAGTGGGCAGCTTGGTCTCCTTCAGCTTTGAGTGCATGTCACTGAATCTGGAATAGCGGCGCGACAAAGGTGCAGGCCACTTGGCGCTGTCGGTGACCTCGTCCAGCAGCTGGATCTGGTACAACACGATTCCCTTGTCCGTGGAAGTACCCACAATGGCGTAGATCGGGGCGCGAGAGCTCGCCACAGGTGCGTTCTCCGATGACTGTGTCTTCATACTCAGGGCGAAAATGCCAGTACTCGAGGGTTCTACTAGCAAGCTGCTACTTGCAACAAGAGCTGCGCGGTCGCGTGGTTGCTGCTTTGGCTCGCTGTCACCAATAGCTCCGTCGACGACTTCCTGCACAATCGCCGCCGCGACTGCCTCAATCGATTCACGCTCAACTGCATCGCCGTCACTAAAGGCTTCGGGAACGGGACCAACGACAGACTCGTGGCGAACGACAGCCCCGGTCTCCGTGACAATATATTCTCCTCCTTCACTCAGCTCCGACGCAGTCACCGACCGCCTCGTGTCTCCGGTGGCGTTGCTGCTCTCACCGCTGCGATGGCTGGTCCCCGACGCGTCCAACTCGTTTACAAGCAGGTCACTCGTCTCGGTTGTGGCTGAGTCACTCACCGTGCTGCTCTCAACCATCTGAACCACCGCAGCAGGCGACGACTCCACCTCGGGCTCCGTCACCCCGCTCTCGGTCGGGGTGGGAGCTGCACTTTCCTGAAGTTCTGCGGTCGTGCTGGTAGATGCCTCGACGCTCTCCCTCGGCCCGGAAAGCTCTTCTGGAATCGGTAGGAGCTCGATCGGGTCGCCGGTCATAGCAAACGTCAACGACTCCGGCGGACCAGGCGACGTCTGTTCCTCGGAGACGAGTGAACTGTCGAGACTGAGACTCGAATTGGTGCTGCTGGTCTCGGACGCCTGGATGAACGAGAACGTGAAGGCGCTCACCATGCCGTGCACCGGTTCGCCATCGGAGCTACCGACCAAGTCGGCGCTGTCGGAGACCACGAACGACGGGAGCTCTTCCCGGAACTCGTTGGCTTGGGACCCGCTGGTATTCGTCCACAGCTTGGAGTCCTGGGCGTGGAATGAGGGCGTCGTCGGTCGTAGGGGCACCGCGACGCTGTCGGTCCGCATCGTGTCCTTCGAGTGTCGGCAGCCCATGATGACCAAGAGCTGCAATGTCGGACTTACAGACTACTGTAGGAACTAGAGATGGACAGGCGTCACACTTTCGTGGTGTCAGATACTGGAGACGCTACTCGGACAGGCGGCAACGATCGAGAACGCAGAGAGGCAGCAAAAGAGAATATGTTTTCTATTGGGACAGCAGGTGCATGGAGACAGCCACGCCAAGCTGGCTAGTCTAGTGTCCATACCGTCTTCAAAGTGTATCCATCGCCTTGTCATCCAGCGTCTCTGCCGAACGATAGGGGAACACAAAAAAACCGTAGGGGAATTGGTATATACTTTTTCCACAGAGCAATTTATCACACGTTTGCTCACGGCTCGGAAGAGACAGCAGACACAGAGACAGTTTTACCGGTATTACCCCCTCCTCTCAAAAAAGGGAGTCAGTTTTATCGGTACTACCGTCTCCTCGGGCGAATCTCCTGAAACCGGAGACGAAACCACAATCTCCAGAGATCCATCACGCTGCTAAAAGCTGCCGTTTCAGCTGCCGACCCCGCACTCGCGAAAGGCGCAATATCTCGTAGAAGTCTCCCTTGGTGAGTGGCTGAAAAGGAGAGAGCTCAAGCATTTTTTACGGACGATCTTGCATCCGAAATGCCGCTAAAACTGCAGTAGACGAGTCGTAAAATTTTCAACAGCTAAGCTTACTGATCGATTGCGCGCCAAGCGCCTGCCGATGGTGGTTGCGCCTTTCGATCACCAAGCCTGTCGTTAAACAAGAACGCTGTATTTGGTGAAGTTGGTAGCCACAGTGACAGCTGTGGCGAGCTTGAAGTTGCTGGTTTGGGAGCGTCCGTGGTGTCCGGCAGGGAAGTCACAGGACACGAGCGTGCAGCTGCACTTGTCACTCAGCAATGTCTTGGGCCCGGGCTGATACGTTCGCAATGGCCATACCTAACTCGCGGTCATTGATTCGGGCGCTCGAATCCTCGGCTTACACCACCAGTTCTTCAGCTCCCTCGGACGCCATGGTGACTCTTCAAGATCGGGTATTGTGCTGCCTGGAGGCGCTTAAAACATTGGTGCTCGGTAGCGGGGTCAAAGGCATTGGTCCAAAACGTAACCAATAGCAGAAATGGATTATGTAAGCCAATCCGGAACTCTGACATACACTCCTGGCCAAATTAATCCGGCCACCCATGCATTTGGCCGTAGCTCAGTCAATATTTGAGTACTCGCGCTGCGCTTTTGATATGTGTTTTGTATTGTCTACAGTAGCAGGGTGTTTGTGCTAACGTCCAGAGTTTTGCGGTTTGTACTGTAGCTCCCATACAATAAACCGCTTTGACCAAGTGGCCCAAACTTCCGACCACCTCTACCTATACTGAAATTAAGATAAGTGAGTTGAAATGATTGCATTAGTAATGGGTTTTAGCCCCCTTCTTCTCGATCACTTCAATGTATCGGCGAGGCATTGACTCGACTAACTTCACCAGTGTAGCCTGGTCAATGCTATCCCACGCAGATAAGATGGCTGCAGTTAGTTCAGCTACATTAGCATACTGCCGTCCGTTAGGGTACACTTTGCGTGCCAGCAACGCCCATACATTTTCTATGGGATTGAGGTCGGGGGAGCGGGCGGGCCAACAAAGAAACTTGATGCCCTGCTCCTAAAAAAAGCACTTTATAGTCTCCCGCGACGTATGGATCGATGTGTTGTCTTGTTGGTAGACAAAGTCCGACCCGTAGATTAAGTGAGCGTAGGGCAGAAAAAATTCCGACATAGTAAAGATATACTGAGCTGAAGCCTGCCGCCCAACCAATACCGCAAGCTTAGACCTGACCTTGGCACTGAACACGCCCCAAACCATCACTGAGCCGCCGCCGTTTTGCCGCCTTACTGTCGTCCTTGGAGGCCGTCGCACGTCATGCCAATATCGCTGCAACCCGTCCGGCCCGTCCAAGTTAAAGTTTGTACTCGTCGGATAAAAATATGCGTTCCCAGTCCGCCTGCGGCGTGACCACCATGTCCTTGGCTCACGCTAGCCGGTTCGCCTTGTGCATCGCAGTCAGCGGGAGCGTGTTCTCCATTTTGGTGTAGACAAGCCAGTCTACACCAGAAAGGAGACGCCGAATTGTGCGAGCGGAGCACTTGCACTGGCACTCGACCTTAAGCTGGGCGGCCGAGTAGTCGCCGCTGGCTGCTTTGCGCAGTAGCAGCCGCGCGAGTCGCTCGGAGACAACGGGTTTACGCCCTGGCTTGCGCCGATTCCAGCGAGCCGCAGATAGTGCGCGCTTGACCGCGTCTCGGGACCGC